>OX401863.1:5338041-5524314 GCA_947859175.1 Gandaritis pyraliata
TAGAGATTTCAAGTGATATGATATAATTGCCTATAGATATAAAATCTCTATATCTATCACCAATATCTATCGGTCTAGAATCACCCCCCAGGCTACGAACTATAATATATATGCCAAGTTTCATCCAAGTTGGTTCGTAGTTTTGACGTGATTGAAACACAAACATCCAAACATCTAAACTTTAGCATTTATAATATTACTAGCAGTTACCCGCGACTTTGTCCACAAAAAAAAATAAAAAAAGTAGCCGATGTGTTTGATCCAGGTTACGAACTATAATATATTCCAAGTTTCATCCAAATCGGACCAGTAAGTAGTAACAGCGTGATTGAAAAACAAACATCTAAACTTTGACATTTATAATAGTAGTGGGATAGTGGTTATTGAAGTTTTCCTAGCGATTGTTCTTTTTAGGTAAGCACCTTGTAGATTCTATTGTTGAATTGGGCAGCGAAAGCCCTCTCGAAGTTGTTTGAATAGTGTGATAGGTATGCACCTAAGTATAAATAGTATTGATTTTCCACTGACGTTCCGTTTTCGTATGATCTTATATTTATTTGACAATCATCGGATTTTTTTTACTCACCTATTGAAAATACAATGGATGAATAGGTACTTAGAGTACCAACACTGACTTCATTGAGTCACATCCGCATCAGCAGAGAGTGGAATCGTCGCGTCGCGCGGCTGTCATGCTGTTCCCTGTCCCGAAAATTTAAGCCGTGTGGTCACCCCGCGGCTGCATCTCTATGCCGGAAACTAAAATTGCTATATTTCGATAATGGCTCTGTCTATTGTTTATTGTTGTATGTAGATATTTAGTAAAAATTTTTACTAAATGATAAGCTATATTACACGTCTCTAAGTTTTATAGTTTTTTTGTAAAGTTACTTTTGCGTTTTGGAAAGTGTTCAACCGAAAGTCCACATTAAAATGCTTATAACTTTTGATTGGTAAGTTTTACAAATTACTGATTGATTTTACAAATTGTATGAGCACTTCTACTAAATATTGACTGATTCAGAAACTTAAAATTCCAGTTAGTTTTTTTGTAAAACCGCAAAAACATTTTCGTCAATGTAGAACTGAGGGACCACTTTGTTATCGTGTTTTCGTCTCTCTGCAAGAAGAAGAAGGGCTGAAATTAAGTAGTTTTTTTTTACAAATCTTCTACTAAATATAGACAGTGAAAGAAGATGTGAATACTGATTAGATCCTTGGAACCCAGCATTGCATGTGTGGAACCGAGGGACCACTTTAAAATGCTTATAACTTTTGATTCGTAACTTTTACAAATTACCGGTTCAGTTTTACAATTGTTTGAGAACTTCTACTAAATATTGAGGTGCTCAGAAACCTAAAATTCCACTGTGGTCCTTCCAGTGAAACGCACATGATTCTTTAGAGGAACAACTGGTGGGTTTTTGCTTTTCTCCAATTAAATGCGGTTTGAATGTACAAACTGGGTTTATTGGCAAATATAGAAAAATGTAAAAATTTATGTGTGCACCACAAAGGGTCCATCGTTGCTAGCAGTAAAATGGTAGGCGCTACGCCGCAACGCAACTTGGCATATTGCATTGTTGCTAGCAGTAAAATGGTAGGCGCTGCGCCGCAACTTGGCATTTTTTTTCAGTTATTTCTATTTATAACCTAAACTACTGAACCGATTTTGATGAAAATTAAATGGGACTAATCTGAAAGTATATCTTTTTAGATAAAAAAAGAATTTTTGAAATTGGTTCATAAATGACGGAGTTCTAAGGTAACAAACATTTAAAAAAAATCAACGGAATTGAGAACCTCCTCCGTTTTTGAAGTCGGTTAAAAAAACATTCATGTGAACCTGCCTGACTCCTCAAAGCCTCAAACTCCAAAAGTCAGACTCCTATAGAAAAAACGTATTAGATTTTTATTTTTCACTTTTTTACTAGAAAATAACTGTATTTTCAAATTAATATAATTGAAATATGTGTAAATAACCAATACTATTTACATTTTAATCAATTGAAGGTCAACAATGACAAATATCTCTTGAAAATTGAAAAAACCCTTGAAAATACCCGTTTCAAGGTTTTTACCGGGTATTAACCCAAAACACCGGGTATTTTGAAAAAACCCGGTATATTGCCCATCTCTGGTCATGATCGAATTACAGCTAGTAGGACCACCCTAAGGGAGAACGCAAACCAAAGACAAAACGTCTTGTCGAACAGTTAGTGATGTGAAACTTCTCAGTAAAACTTTTTTAGTTACGATATGCTTCTTTTTATTTGCTGTTTTCGTTACTTGCTTATTTAATGAGAATCATCCTAAGTACTTAATAATATTATTAAGTACACTACATAATTACTTTATATTCTTATTTATTAAAAAAGCACAGTTCATTCTCTAGGTATATGCGTATAAAGCAATGTTTAATAGGTAGGTACTAAACAATGCTATAATAGATAGGTAAACATAATTTTATGCATGCATGTTTGCTTTTGAAGGCCGCTCGGCCAATTTAATTAATTAATTAAATTGTTTTAACGGCTGGTTTGCGAACCTATTAATAAAAAAACGTAAGAAAAGACTGTCGTGTCAATTGATGTGAGTTTCGTTACAACGAAAACAGCATATGACGAGGAAGCATTCATCATATGCTGTTTTCGTTATAACAGAAAATTTATTTTCACGTCACTAAGTACGCGACAAAACAGTTTTGTCGATAGATGTGCGTTGGCCCTAAGTCAATTTTACGGTAACGAAAAAAACCTGGATAAAGAAATAACATTGCGAATGGCAATAAAAAATAATCGTATGCTCGCATGTGGCGCAAACAAAGTAAACTTAAACTTTGTTTGGAAATCAAAGTATTTTTCTTAAAACGTCTAGACATTTCAATGGATTTTATGGCTGTCTTTGTAAAGTGATTTATTTAAACATGTTGTTTCAGTTCATTGTCTAACAATTACTAGAAATACTAGAGAAAACAACAAATTGTTTATTATTTTACAGTCGAAAGTGAAATCAACTTGCACATTGATATTTCTGTATAATTTAACTCATTTTATATTCAAAATGAGTCAAATTATGCCGAATTTGATTAAAATAAAAACTAAGATATATTTTTTAAACTGCGAGTCATGTCAAATTTTTGTTTATGTCTTGCAACTCATGCACAAATAATAAATTTTTCATTAAATTTAATTTGAGTGATATTGGATTGCATTTCGGTCAACAACAAAAACGTGTGAAACTTTTCTGAGGACTTTTATACATTTTTCAGTAAAATATAGCTAAAAATTTCAGTGAACTGTTTTATAGGGCAATATTGAGTAAGGAACTTTTGTACTGGATGTGACGTGCATGCAACATTTAAGTATTCCGAAACATAAATATGCAACATTCTAAACTGCAAATTTCTCATCGAAACACGTGAAATTCGCTGCGGACATAACATTATTGGTTTAAAAGTAGGTAGGTAGGTGAGCATTCGGCATCGGTAGCTTTCGTTCCCAAAGCGATCGTAGTCGCCAAGTCGCCATAGCCACGGATGCGCTCCACTTTTCGCAGTCGCTACCGTGTTCCGTCCGTCTGCCTAACTTTCTGTTCGCAACTTATTTACTTATGCTTTTTTTAGATTCTTTTGTATTGTTTTACTTTCCTATTCCTTGCTGCTTTTCATGTTAAGATGCATGGGCAATTCGGTTAGTTATTCAATTTGAAGATTTAGCTATATAGTTGTGATTCGTCGTGTTAGCCTAAATTTTTAAGGTGGCAAAAATTTACTGTTGTAAAAATATCGTAGCGCCTCTATCTGCCTACAAAAGACATCAACGCGCACCTCGCTACGAAATAACGCGTTAGCGAAACCAGCTGATTCGAGATCTAGTGCGAGTGAGTCCATACGTTTCACAAGTTTTTATAATAATATGCTTAGTATCATTCTCAAGATCGTTGTGTACCTTATTGTCATTGAGTTTTGTTTGCGTTCAATCGGTTCGAACCTTGGAGACCATTATTAGAACAAATGTAAGATGGATAATGATTTCAACTGCGTTAGTGATGCTGTGGTTTGGTAAAACTGATTCGAACCTGAGTGGAATCGGCTGGAAGGGGAACCGATGCGTGGGCGGGTGTTGCGCGATGATCGGCGCCGGCTGCGCGTGGTGCACCGGCATCGGCGCGTGCACTGGCATGGGCACCGCCATCGGCACGGGCAGCGCCGGGTGCGGCGGTGGCGCATGCTGCTGCAGCGGCAGCGTGCTGTATGGCGGCGGCGGGCAGGGCTCCGCGGCGGGTGCACGCGGTGCCCTCGCTCGCCTCGTGCGCCGCCGCCGCGCCGGCTCCTCCGTCTGGCACTCCGCGCTCACCACAGTGCGCTCCCGCTCTGTCTGCACTCCACTGTTCACATTGCGACTCGGGGTCGTCGTCGTCGGCGGTGCATCCTGCACCTGCACTATGTTCACGTTCACACTAGACACGTTCTGTCGGCTCGGCTCGCCCGGAACGCGCACCGAGACCGAGTCCGACTTGCGCAGCGGGGCCGGTGCCGGCACGGGCAGCCGCATCTCGTGGCGGGATGAAGGGGCGCGGTACGACGCGCGCGCATGACGACCGCCGTTCGGCGACTGGAGCGGGTGGGGCGCGCGCGCTGGCGCGTCCCCCCCGCGCAGGCAGCCATCAGTGCGAGAGCGCGCGAGGGGCGGCGAGCGGCACTCGTACGGCTGCCACAACAACGAGGAGAGTGCTTCGGCGGCGGACAGCGGCGGCGGCGGTGCGGGCGGCGGCGGCGACACCTGCAGGCTGCTCATCTCGCGAGCGCGTTTCGCGCCCGCTCCAGCGCCGGCGCCGGCGCCCTCACCCACCCGCCATCACCACCATCTGCAGAACAACAACGTTCATGAGTTTTCTGGACTATTCAACCAACTTCAGTTTTAGCTGTCATCCCAATGTCTGTTTTTCAAAAGATTACACACACACTTTCAAATTAGCTAGCTACATTGTCTATACAAAATTTTCTTAAGTTAAAACTGAGTTCAAACGTTCAAAGTCTTCTATGCGCACTGAAATACCTACGAAACATAATTGATAAATAATAAAATTTTAATTCCTCCGTAGTGTCGGAAAAACAATGTCATCAGCTTGCACAACAAATTCTCTTTTAATTTTACTTTTACACACAATAGCCAACAACCCAGTTTTATTAATCCTTCCACGCCTCAAAGAATGGAGATTTACCACAGCGAAGCTTAATATTATGCGGCAGGCTCTTACACAAGAGAAAGCTCTAGACAGCGCTGAAACTTTATGAAATTTTAATACCTGCTCTAGTAAAAGTCTACATTTAACTTGAAGCAATAAACGGTTTGTAATATTGAAATAAATAACATTTTATCTGTCTTCATACGAATGTGGGCTGTGCGAGATTAAAAAAAACCTTTAACAGCCAGACAAACCAAAGCTATTTCTGCAAAATAATATGCCGAGGCATGCACCACAGTCACGCTCACGATTATGCGCCATACCAAGGACTACGATTCGGCATTCACAATTCGTTAATCAGATAACCTGCATGGCCACACCGCTGTCATAAAAGGTGATATTTCCATTACATCAGGCAGATAAGCTCACGAGTGATCAGGCTATAGTAAGATCTGCGGTTTCACCACGCAGAATACTTTCTCCAAGGCCGCGCTGGCGCCTCTCAACTATAATAATCATATACAAACAAACACGGATACTGTTATATCATACGCTATAATACAAACTTTCATTTAAAGTTGACACGATAAGCTACGTGGACGACTTAAAACAGTTGATTGCGTTTTGTTTTGTGTTTTTTGTCAAAAAGGAATCGGAACTTGGAACGGGTCGATAGTAAAACGAGTTTGTTCAACTTTATTCCTTACTTTTCTGTGATAATCATCGCTTATCTCATCTATAATTTTTTTAAAGTATTTACGCATCGATTTATTCTTAAAATTGCATGTTTTAAACTTAGTATCTTTTCTTCACTTGCTAGTGATCTAGCGTTGTATGTGCATAGGTATAGGTTGTTATTTCTTTTTGTTTTTTCTGGATTAAATCCATATCCATTAAATATGACATAATTGGACTCTCAGAGATCAGACGAGAAGGCTATACCATAGAGGAACATGAGGAGCATATATTTTGCTACTACGGCCAAACAAAAGGACATTTAGGAGTCGGATTCCTTATGAAAAAGATGTACAAGAACAACTTCCAGAGCTTCAGAGCACTCTCAGAACGGATTGCCATTCTAACTATCAATCTTAACAATGATACCCTCTCACTCATACAAGTACATGCTCCCACTTCAGAGTCCAGTGAAGAGGAAATTACAGCCTTCTACGACTCACTTTCAGAAGGTATAAGTACATCAGCAAAAACACAAATAATTATTATGGGTGACTTCAATGCAAAAATAGGTCTACCAAAAGATGAGAAAATAATGGGAAAGTTTGGTCTTGGTCTGAGAAATAAAAGAGGAACACGACTGGTCGAATATGCAATAGAACAAACCTTTCAATTATGAATACCTTTTTTAAAAAGAAAAATAAGCAAAGATGGACATGGATATCACCAGACAAAAAAACAAAAAACGAGATAGATTATATTCTGACTAATAAACCTGATAAATTCAATAATATGGAAATGATAAATATTTCCCACCCCTCAGACCACCGCCTAGTACGAAGCTCTTGGAATTTGGGAAAGGTCAGGATGAGTAGATCAAACTTCAGACCGTCTCCACCGATACAACTAGAAACAGAACCTGAAAAATTAAGTTTCAAAACAAATTTAAGGAAATGCTGCGATGAGCTTAGACATAATGAGGTAAATGAAAATGTTCAAGAATACTACGACAAATTGGAAAATTGCATAGTAAATAGCATACCTACCAGGAAAATGAATAAGTCTAAAAGTATAATATCTGAAAACACCAAAAATCTCATTGAACAAAGACACAAATTACAAAAGAAAAAAGTACTATCTAAAGAAGAAAAAATGGAACTCAGCTCACTTTATAAAACAACCAGCAAACAAATAAAGAAAGATTACCTGAACCACAGATCCCAAATTATCGAGAAACATCTGGCCTGCACGGGCAGTTTAAAAAGAGCATACAAAGAGTTGAATAAGTCAAAAACATGGATACAAAAATTAAAAAAAGGTTCAAGCACCAAAGAAAATAGGAAAGATATTTTGGCAACAGCTACTTACAGAATTTTACAAAGAACTTTATAGAAGAAACAAAGAAAATGACGATGTACCATTGTCAAGCATAAATACAGTTTCGGAAACTTGCCAGGAAGATATCACACCTTTCCACCAAAAAGAAGTTGACTTACTAATAAAGAAAATTAAAACTCGAAAGAGCCCAGGTTCTGATGGCATTTCTAATGATATAATTAAAACATCTGACCAAATACTCCTAGAACCTCTGACATTTCTATTTAATAAAATATTAACACAGGAGAAAACACCAAAACAATGGATGGAGTCAGACATCACTATTCTGTATAAAAAAGGAGACCCTGCAGATATTGCCAACTATCGACCTATAAGTCTTATGTCAAGTTTGTACAAGCTATTTTCACTTGAACTACAAAAAAGAATTACAAAAAAAATTGAATCATATCTCTATGTGGAACAGGCTGGATTCAGAAGAAGTTTCTGTACAATTGATCATATCCATACCATTGAACAACTTATCGAGAAACATGAAGAGTTTAGAAACCCACTCTACATGGCGTTTATAGACTACCAAAAAGCATTTGATTCAATACAACACGAGAGCATTTGGCGAGCCCTGGAAGATGCAAAAGTTGAACAAACATATATACGAATCATAAAACATATCTATTCCAAGTGCAGAAGTCGAATAAGAATAGAAAAAAAGGAGAGTACATAAATATTGAAAGGGGGGTGAGACAAGGAGACCCTTTCTCCCCGACTCTTTTTATAACAGTACTACATTACATAATGAAAAACATTTGCTGGGACAACAAAGGGATACATATCCGAGACAAACAACTGAGTCACCTAGCCTTCGCAGACGACATAGTATTACTGTCCAATAACGCAAGGAACCTACAATATATGCTTACATCTCTACAACAGGCTAGCAACCAAATAGGCCTACAAATGAATCTACAGAAGACAAAAGTTCTCACTAATTACACAGAAAAAGAGTTATACATAGAGGATGTCAAGCTAGAATACGTCAAAGATTTTATCTACCTTGGAAAACAAATCTCTTTCAACCCAGAAAATAATATGGAAGAAATAGAAAGAAGAGTCAATAAAACCTGGAGCAAATTTTGGAGTATGAAAGAGATCTTGAAAGGACCTTTCCCATTAAAACTTAAGTAAAAAGAAAGTTGTAGATTCCTGCCTCCTACCCACTCTTACATATGGAAGTCAAACCTGGACATATACCAAAGCAGCGAGAAATAAAATCACTACCTATCAAAGAGCTATGGAGAGGAGTATAATGGAACTAAAATTAATAGATAAAGTAAAACATTCTGAAATAAGGGAACAAACTAAGATTATAGATGCTCTAGAACATTCCCTAAAAATGAAGTGGCAATGGGCAGGCCATGTGGCCAGAATGCACAAAGACAGATGGACAAAATTAGTAACAATATGGAAAGGGCCTACAGGAAAGAGAAGACCGGGTAGACCTAATGCTAGATGGGTAGACGACATACATAAAACTACAAATACAACAAACTGGATAGATCTGGCTCAGGACCGAGACAATTGGAGAACACTGGAGGAGGCCTATACCCAAGAGGGGTCCTAACAAATTATATTTTTTTTCCTTAATACAGTTAAAAGTGTCAATACTTTATAAAATAAGTTAGGAATAAAGGCTTTTTTATTTTATTTTTATTTTTTATTTTATTTATTATTTATTCTTAAAATAGTATTCCATTTAATCGTAGCTCCTTAGCTGAACACCTTATTGTGGTAGGAACGATAGAAAGTTACTACTGCGTGCGACAGTAGAGTTCACGCGATTTCCCTCGATATCGGTAGCACAGCATTTTAAAATTAGAATTATAAAGTAACGTAGCAACTTGTTCCGCAGCCGTATATTAACGATCAAGTTACAAAAAAAAATTCATACAAAAAAAATATCATATTGGATCTAACAAAGACTGCCGCATTCAACAATTAGCTGGTTCAAGTAGCATAGATAAGACTGGAGGTTTTTCTTTTTTTCAATTCAAATTAACCTTTGTTTTCATAACTCAATTCTTGTGATATTAAATTAGTATTGACTATGCAGTGTAGGTACTATGGAAGGAAACAAAAAATTGAATATCGCTTCGTCAACACTCCAATAGGTATCTATATTCTGGAGAGAAGTTAACGCATTATAAAGTAATTTATCAAGAGGACTTGCGAGCGTCTCGGGAACCCATCCATTCTAATAAGCAATGCGATCAGAGAGAATTTCTCGGATCTCACTGATATTATTGTTTTTCTCGTGAAATATTATAAAAAAACCCTTTTAGAAGTTGTTTTTATCAACGGCTAATAACAAACTGAAACAAGAAAAAGCGTAGGTAGTCCTGAACATAGTTATTTCAATAATTTAACCAAGATAATAGAGCAACCAAAGAGTAACTTTGAAATAACAGCGAATTTCAATGGAAACGAGATCGAAGCAAAGTTCTGTTTATGTTGTGTGCTGATAGCTATCACGCTTCGAAAGCACAAACACACGGGCCTTACTTTGTTTGATAAATATACCTAGTCGTATTTTACTATCAAAATAACAATCTAAGTTTGTTACCAAGAAAATTATGCTAAAAAAATAGCTAATGTGGTACCTGACGGATATGACTACGACTATGTTCTCCTATTTTGTTAAACCTTTCATAAACACATTTTCTAAATTACTTCTAAAAGAAAAAAAGCAAAGGCATTTTGGTCTCAAATTTTGAAATACCTTTGCAAATAATATTACAAGTTTTGTACGACAGTCGGACAGTAGGTAATACAGAACGAATGATAGTCACTTAGTCGTGTATGCTAATGAGGGCGCAACGGTACGAAACAAGATTGCCGGCTTTATAAAAATTAGGTATAGGCAAATCCACTTTCATTTTTATTCCGAGTTCCGGTGCCGCTATTGTTGTGGGAGCTGAAGCTGACACAAAGGGAGTGCATTCTACTTTATTTCTCAGTGAACTGCGATTTGGAGAAAGCATTATGTAAGCGTTGACACCAGTGGGTTTCCACTGCCTTTTCTCAAAGTCAAAGCTGAGAGTGCTATTCAAACAAAATAATACGAGGAGTTCTAATCGCATTCAAACTATCATTGACCAACGAACTAACCCCGACAATTTGGGGTCCGGCATTTTATTTGTATGGAGGTAAACAGCCACTTGCGGATTCGGATATTATCTCGAATAGATCAAGAGATCTAAGACGACGTCTATCATATCTGAGGATAAAGTCGTAACCCTATATTTAAACTAATCTGAGACGATGTCTATGGTTCATGAGGATTAAGTCTTATCTAACCCTATTTTTAAACTAGGTAGATGTAATATAATAAATAAATAAAAATAAAAAAGCCTTTATTCCTAACTTATTTTATAAAGTATAGACATTTGTATCAAGAAAAAAAAAAAAAAATGTAGTGTAATATAGTAGATGTAATATAACGTAAATTAAACTAGAAGGTAACGACATAATCGCCAAGCAAAACCATTGTCTAAATTTTACCGTTACTTGACTTCCACTGTCCCCAAGGTCATCTCATACTTAATGTTGGTAAAAATGCTTATGAACACGAAATAAACGCTTAACAGCAAGTCATATGCCGCGACGCTGCTGCCGCGCCCCACTGGCGCTGCAGCGCTGTCGTGGGTTAGGCCTACATCATAAGTTTGTACACAACATTAGTGTGGGTCAAGCTAACACGAAACGAGGTTACTGCGTTTGCATTTACTGAGGTGTGTCACTAGTGTTTTCTTTGTTGATTTACAAAGATTTTCTACGATAAAAACGACCTTATATTTGTGACTTGTGGAATTTTTGCAATATGGTGTTGGATGTAAAATTGAATAAGTTGTTGGAAAACACAACTATGTAATCAAATTAAATAATATAAGTACTTAAACTACTACTATCACTAAATACAATGATACAGTCGTCACGCAGATAAACCATTATTTGAAATAATTTAGCAATATTATCCACCCCCATTAAATATTACCGATCCACCACAAAACGTATCAAATAATCCATAAATGTGATGACTTAGCCAGCGCCAACCGAAACCACAACTAGAGTTTGGACCTCTTTCGGCTTCTGTTCTTCAAAAACCCCTGTACCCTGTAAAAAACTTTTGTTCAGAAATCGGTGTATGGAGAAAGTTACGTGGGGAAAACCTAAATCCTGCTGTGGACTTCTTCAAGCTGTTGAACATGATAATGATGACCATAAAATTGCAGTTTTACTTTGTATTGTACAAATTCACCACTCTTGCATAAATATAAGAAAATGTTTAAAAACCTAATCTACTTTAAAAAATATAAAAGTCGGATTTTTTCCATAAACCAGCAAAAACCGGTCTATCTGGCAACACTAACCGCTGATCACGAGGCTCGTCGATGTGATTTGATTTATGTTTTTC
The DNA here is from genome assembly GCA_947859175.1 of Gandaritis pyraliata. NCBI lineage: Eukaryota > Metazoa > Arthropoda > Insecta > Lepidoptera > Geometridae > Gandaritis > Gandaritis pyraliata. The sequence continues at coordinate 5,349,713 of OX401863.1, forward strand.
TGCTTTCTTCCCAACTTTGCCTATAAATAAGCAATCTTTCGCTTTCCTTTTATCCGTAGGATTAATTTCCTAAGTTTCATCCAATATTTGAATATCAAACAAGTTTGATAAAGTAGAATGCTACTACGTCACGTTTTGTGTTGTGTATGTTCTGACAAATAAAATAACAGTCTCGGGTATTCTAAGAATAAGTTGAGTTTGGGTTTTATATTTTGTTTACAACTGCAATTTATACACTTATATCATCCTTCCTAGTCTATATAATATTAGTCATGTTAGAATAAAAATGGTCGAACTGCCTAGAACGAATTTTTCTCCGAATCTTATGAGTGTTGTCTAACTTTGTCTTATCTTTTCACAGTGTAAACAAATCCAATTATGGAACGCTCATTGAGTGATCTAGATTTCGTCATGCCAAATGATTTTGATTAATTGACTCAAACAAAATCTATAATTTGATTGGTTTTGTTGAATCAATCACGGAAACGCGGATTGAACTGCCAATCCTGATTACTAATAAATCAGATTACCTAAGTTGAAATAGTGATAGACCCTGTTTTATGCCTTCTAATCGATAACAAAACACTATTCCAACTTGTCCACAAAAATATATGTAATAAAATATTATAGTGGAGTGACTCTAATTTAGTCAACAAGTAATTATCTAAGTAAATAATTTGTAATGTTTTTTGATCCTGTAAAATATGTATGTTTGCAATTTGACGTAGAATTTTGTCAAGCCAAATTGGGCTGTCCTGTCACAGAATCACGTTACGTTTTATATTGGTTTGTCATACTAGTGCGTCTTGGAGTAAACTTGCTATGCTACTAAGTTCATACTAAAATACCATCTGTGGTTGCGAAACCTGCGAACATGAGATTAAAACCAGCTTAGACGGATTGTAATCAGCTTGTAGTAATTGAATCTGGTTGGGCATTTACCATTATGAGATGCACAGTATCATGCCTCAATTGCACTACGCCTGAATTTCATTTTCCGTAAAGTTAGAGTTCCGTACTACCAAAAATAAGAATTTAAACTTTCTGTGTTTTTCACATTGTGGTATCTTAATAATCTATGTTCCCATGTCAAGCATACATAAGATATCGTTTTTTTTAATATGAAACAAGCCAGATGAAAACATTTCAATTATGTAGGTATATAAAAATGCGTCGGAATTTTTCATATTATTTTTTATAACAACATGGGCTTACCGACGGAGAATATACTATTAATAATACTATTTGAATCTATATAACATCACAGTATTGTATAAATATGCTCAAGTTAAATATGATCCCGGATACGTTTGTGTGGGCAATTCACTCGGAGACCACTTAATTCTAGTTTAGTAGAGCTTTCATGAATCATAATCGTATCATGTATAGTATTAATTTTGTAGACCTATATCTGTACCTTTACCACGTTATAAAATCCCTATGACGAAAAGCATTATGCAAATAATCTTAAAGCTTTTAATTTTATGAAAATGAACACTATCGAAAGTTGAACAATCAAATTAAAATAGCGGTCACCATGGTCGCATGAGAAAGTGTTATAGAATCATTCACGCAAACCATACACCAGACTACACCGGTTTGAGTTGAGTAAAAATATTATGTAGGTAAAATAAAACATACTATTAAGTTATAAGTATTAAGTTAAAAGCTACTAGTCAAGTTGATATTCTACAGTCGCTAGAAAATAGATCTTATCAAAATGTCTAGAAATTACATTTTTGATTTTTGAAACGTGGCGTTCCCATGCACTTTATATTAATTATATTTTCTTAATTTGGCTAAAAGGGATTTTACTCTAATAAGGATGACTTAATCGACTTTTTGTAACACAAAACGTAAAACGTGATTTCGGAGGTTTTTGCTAATATAGGTATCGGTTATTTTTTGCTGTCATTTAAATGAACTTGAGTAGGTACAGCAAGAATGACATATTTCTAAACGATAAGTCACGTGACAAGTTATCATTTAATCATATTCCATTTACTTTATCAGGTGGGCCATAGGCTTGTTTCATTTAGTTGTTTAAAAAAATTTTACTAGCGGTAGTAGAATCTTAGAAAAGAACGGTTCTTGGACTGGACTACTTGTGCTAGGTACTTGTTTAATTGCAATTAACGTAGTACAAAGAAGTTTATTGCAAAACAAAAATAAAAGACAGCAAAACGTTTCGCACTGTGCAAAACGTCGAAGAATGAAATTGTAACATCACGCGCGGCTGACAGCGTGACAAAATCGTAGCTGTGAACTCGTAAATAATTTAGTTTGTCACTTCCCACCTGCCCGACATCCTCACACCACTGTGCGCTGAGCAGAAGTTTTAGTAGCACCTCTAATTTAATCACAAGCGACATTATAATATCTTTTAGCATGGCAAAGGCTTCTCCCTTTCTTGCACACCTTTTTATTGGGTGCAACTAACTGTTTTTCGTCTTGCACAGTAAGTTTAGTTCCTTTCAGTAAGTTTAGTTTAGCTCCAATTCATAAAAAAATTTAGAAACTGTTTCTTATCTATGTTGTAGACAATGTTACAACACAGTAGGTAAGTATATATCTGTAGTTAGAAACTATTTACGCTTCAAGGTCAGATAATTCACGCTTTTATACCTTTCAGTTTAAGTATGCGCAAACCGGACCGTAAACTGATGTGCGTTTCACTGGAAGGACCATAGTGGAATTTTAGGTTTCTGAGCACCTCAATATTTAGTAGAAGTTCTCAAACAATTGTAAAACTGAACCGGTAATTTGTAAAAGTTACGAATCAAAAGTTATAAGCATTTTAAAGTGGTCCCTCGGTTCCACACATGCAATGCTGGGTTCCAAGGATCTAATCAGTATTCACATCTTCTTTCACTGTCTATATTTAGTAGAAGATTTGTAAAAAAAAACTACTTAATTTCAGCCCTTCTTCTTCTTGCAGACAGACGAAAACACGATAACAAAGTGGTCCCTCAGTTCTACATTGACGAAAATGTTTTTGCGGTTTTACGAAAAAACTAACTGGAATTTTAAGTTTCTGAATCAATCAATATTTTGTAGAAGTGCTCATACAATTTGTAAAATCAACCAGTAATTTGTAAAACTTACCAATCAAAAGTTATAAGCATTTTAATGTGGACTTTCGGTTGAACACTTTCCAAAACGCAAAAGTAACTTTACAAAAAAACTATAAAACTTAGAGACGTGTAATATAGCTTATCATTTAGTAAAAATTTTTACTAAATATCTACATACAGCAATGAACAATAGACAGAGCCATTATCGAAATATGGCAATTTTAGTTTCCGGCATAGAGATGCTGCCGCAGGGTGACCACACGGCTTAAATTTTCGGGACAGGGAACAGCATGACAGCCGCGCGACGCGACGATTCCACTCTCTGCTGATGCGGGTGTGACTCAATGAAGTTAGCGTTGGTACTCTAAGTACCTATTCATCCATTGTATTTTCAATAGTTAAGTAAAAAAAATCCGATGATTGTCAAATAAATATAAGATCATACGAAAACGGAACGTCAGCGGAAAATCAATACTATTTATACTTAGGTGCTTACCTATCACACTATTCAAACAACTTCGAGAGGGCTTTCGCTGCCCAGTTCAACAATAGAATCTACAAGGTGCTTACCTAAAAAGAACAATCGCTAGGAAAACTTCAATAACCACTATCCCACTACTATTATAAATGCGAAAGTTTAGATGTTTGGATGTTTGTGTTTCAATCACGTTTAAACCACTGAACCAACTTGGATGAAACTTGGCATATATATAGTTCGTAACCTGGATTGACACATAGGCTACTTTTTATCCCGAATAATTAACAGGATCTACAGGATAAAATGAACGAAAAGGATTAGCAGCGCCAATTGGCAAGAGGATTTCATTGTCATGTCATGTCACGTCAGTTTGACAGGGCGTAGTACTACCTCTTTGGTCTAACAACTAGCGTTTGACATTCCAGTAGGTACGAGTTCGGCGTAATGAGGTGTATTGTCAAGTTTCTCAAAGAAGTATCCGCTCGGTACACACACAGATAATATAATGTACACGGAAACTGTAGACGCGTACGAAGTCGCGGGTAACTGCTAGTATATTATAGTTCGTAGCCTGGATTAAGACATAGGCTACTTTTTATCCCGAATAAATTAGCAGGATCTAGGTACGGCATTATATGAACAAAAAGGATAAGTGGCGTGGCGTTCTCGTGACAAACACGTCAAGAATGTTTTATTGGCGCCACTTATCCTGTTTGTTCATTTAATGCCGTACCTCGATCCTGCTAATTTATTCGGGATAAAAAGTAGCCTATGTCTTAATCCAGGCTACGAACTATAATATTATATGCCAAGTTTCATCCAAGTTGGTACGTAGTTTTGACGTGATTGAAACACAAACATCCAAACATCTAAACTTTAGCATTTATAATATTACTAGCAGTTACCCGCGACTTCGTCCACAAAAAAAAAAGTAGCCGATGTGTTTGATCCAGGTTACGAACTATAATATATTCCAAGTTTCATCCAAATCGGACCAGTAAGTAGTAACAGCGTGATTGAAAAACAAACATCTAAACTTTGACATTTATAATAGTAGTGGGAAAGTGGTTATTGAAGTTTTACTAGCGATTGTTCTTTTTAGGTAAGCACCTTGTAGATTCTATTGTTGAACTGGGCAGCGAAAGCCCTCTCGAAGTTGTTTGAATAGTGTGATAGGTAAGCACCTAAGTACCTATAAATAGTATTGATTTTCCGCTGACGTTCCGTTTTCGTATGATCTTATATTTATTTGACAATCATCGGATTTTTTTTACTCACCTATTGAAAATACAATGGATGAATAGGTACTTAGAGTACCAACGCTGACTTCATTGAGTCACACCCGCATCAGCAGAGAGTGGAATCGTCGCGTCGCGCGGCTGTCATGCTGTTCCCTGTCCCGAAAATTTAAGCCGTGTGGTCACCCTGCGGCAGCATCTCTATGCCGGAAACTAAAATTGCCATATTTCGATAATGGCTCTGTCTATTGTTCATTGCTGTATGTAGATATTTAGTAAAAATTTTTACTAAATGATAAGCTATATTACACGTCTCTAAGTTTTATAGTTTTTTTGTAAAGTCACTTTTACGTTTTGGAAAGTGTTCAACCGAAAGTCCACATTAAAATGCTTATAACTTTTGATTGGTAAGTTTTACAAATTACTGATTGATTTTACAAATTGTATGAGCACTTCTACTAAATATTGACTGATTCAGAAACTTAAAATTCCAGTTAGTTTTTTTGTAAAACCGCAAAAACATTTTCGTCAATGTAGAACTGAGGGACCACTTTGTTATCGTGTTTTCGTCTCTCTGCAAGAAGAAGAAGGGCTGAAATTAAGTAGTTTTTTTTTTACAAATCTTTTACTAAATATAGACAGTGAAAGAAGATGTGAATACTGATTAGATCCTTGGAACCCAGCATTGCATGTGTGGAACCGAGGGACCACTTTAAAATGCTTATAACTTTTGATTCGTAACTTTTACAAATTACCGGTTCAGTTTTACAATTGTTTGAGAACTTCTACTAAATATTGAGGTGCTCAGAAACCTAAAATTCCACTATGGTCCCTCCGTTGAAACGCTCATGTAAACTGTCCCGGACCGAACCGTGAAGCTATCACCCGCAGGCCGGGGTGCATAAATAATTTAGCCGGGCAATCCGCCGGTGTTTGCATCCGGATTATCATATTAAACGGATATCTGTCGGGTCGATACAAATGCAAACAAAATCATCCAACATTTATGAACTCAAACACTGAAGAAGCCGCCCGGACGGATATCGATTGTTTTTATTGGAATATGATTTACTGCTCGTTTCTCTCGATTTTTTATTCGTTTGACTGTCTGGATGGAAAATCTCGATAATAGGAAGCTTGAGTGGCTATCTAGGTAACAGAGAAGAAAAGCTTTGAAATATAAAGCTTTGGAAAATAGGTACCCAGCATTGAAAGATTCTGTTCTAAGGATATTGATTCTCAATGTATAAAACTAGGTGGGGTAAGTACTCTGGGTACTGTATTATATACTGTACAGTACAGCTTACACCTTAGTTGGCAGTGTTGTTTGTATATAAGCTACATTAAACGATTGCGTAATCCTAATCGTAACAAAAGTCGTTTCATTTTAAAGTCCCCAGATCAGACAACAATACGCCTCAGTAATTACGTTCACAAATAATTTCGGGGAGTCGGGGACTAGAACAAGCAAGAAATTACATTGTTTGCGACGAAGAGACTCGTTTTGCATAAAACAAACAGAAAGAAAACTTGATGGAAATGATCCAGTTCAAATTGGAAAGTTCAATGCGATGGACTAAATAAAAATAAACAATACTCTTTTCTATGTTAAGCAGTTTGAAAGATGATATGAATGTGAGAGGAGTCAATTCAGAGCTGACGAAAGATAGGAGTGGGTGGAAGAAGAAAACATGTAGCGCCGACCCCACCTAGCGTGCGGGATAAGGGCAGGGAAATTATGGCTCTTTTCTATGTCAGCCCCCGTATGCCAATCTTTTGCTGTCAAGTTATATTTCACTGCCCAGTGTAATTTCTTCAGGTGAAAGGCAGTGTAATTTCTTCAGGCAAAAGAATGATCACGTGGTACAAAATTGTACCACGTGATCATTCTTTTTAGACACTTGACAGCAAAATATGAGCGAAAACACATCAAATGACGTCATAATGTCACTATTTAGTCACAGAATAACTATGAGTTAGTATGAACTGTCCATGATTTAAAACTTTGCAGTTCAACTTTGATTGGCATACACCTGCAGTGTAGACGAAGACAGTCATCATCAGTAGTAAGACGTAGATAAGATCTCTTCTACACTGCTTACAGCTGTTTCGGTGCCGCATAACAATGATCTATAATACTCTGAATTTAAGTAAGTGGGGCGTGAAAATTTAGGTTATAATTTCTTCTGCTACACCCACATAGACACAGAATAGGTACCTAAGTATTACAAATTGGTTCCTCGATAAGAGTTTACAACAAAAGTTTCTAGATCGTTTCCTTCCACCAACATTCTGTGAACTTGTCGGAAAAGTCATTACCGATAAAGCGTAAATGGCAACCAACACACGTGCCAACGTACACGTAACTTTAGAATCTCCAGGCACAACCACAGCTATACTCAGTTAGATCCGTCAATCTTCTTTCAATTGATTTCATATCTTGACCCCATCACAATAACCTTCATTGTCCTACCACGGGAATAGAACCTGCCTTTCAGTTTGCCGATCGTCAGTTTTTTGCGTCACTTTTGTATGTTTCGTATTTTTGGGAGACTGTGTTTAAGTACTTACAAGTTATATCTACATTAGTATCTGCACAATACAAGAAATTGATATTGACACTCTTGGATTCAGTGTGAGAAATTATTAAGTTGTTGCACTTTCAAAATATTTGCAGCAATTTGATAAACGTGGGAAAATTTTAAAGTAAGCTTTTATGACTGCATAGTACTTAAAGCTTTAGCCCATGCTTAGTTTTTGCCATCATCCTCCAATCGTTACCATTCTTCAGGCTTAACTAGGGCTTGGCAAGCACCATCACAATTCAAAAGCTTAAACCCTGGACCTAATAATACCAAAAATGATTAGTTTTTCACACAGAATAACTCACTACTTACTACTACTACCTACTACTTATTTACGTCGTTGTAAATAAGTTAGTAAATGGTATTCGTCTCCGATCACCTCATCTAAATTATGCCTCTACATTTTCCTTTACTCAAACACTTCAATTTCTGGAGAAGATTTTATAGTAAAAGTAATAATAAAAGTAAGACTAATACAATATTTATAATATTTACAAAATACAGAAGATGTTTTAATATGATTAAACTCATGCAAAGTCGGGGTGGATCAGCTAGTTTTACTATACAGAGATTACATTATTAAGGGCTATAAGCACACACAACATGCTTGGATGAGTAAACGAGTCCTTTCTGAGGGTTGCCAAAGACTTCAGCCTCTTTACCGATAAATGGCAGCTGATTTCAATCTGCCCTTTTGTGACAAAAACTTCAAAGAAACAGATGGCTTTCGGAGTACCCGATCTTGTAAGCCACTCGTTTATAAATTACCATTTTATGATCAAAGGCATTTTTGAAAGAAAATAAAAATTAGCCTATATTCCAATCTATAGGCATTTTACATTTATTTGCTAAAAAAAAGTGGTAAGTGAGTGTACAATTACAGCTTTCAATTAAAAAACCATTATGAATTTTAACAAACTCTAAATAAGTTAAAAAAACATTGTTTACATAAAAATATGTTTACTTACTATAGTCAAGAAATCTGAAAACATCGAGCTTTACATAGGGGATCTAATGCTTACTTTGACATCAATATTTTTTAACATAACCCTTTGCATAAGTAACCCTAAACTGTCTATAAGAATGTTAGTTTTTCTGAAAATTCTTGGAAATTACCTCCTAAGAAATATGGACTAATGGTTGTTATGGAATCGGAACATACTTTCACAAAATGTACTTTTGAGGTGACAAAAACTACCTCGAAAGTGTTGTATAGATTAAGTACCAATGGGTAAGTTTCTCAATGCAGAAAGTTCAGATTGATCGGTTGATTGGAGCAGATGGGTACAAAGTGCCAAACGCCTGAGTCGCAGTTATAAATAACTGTTCAAAATGCACACAACCATGCTTAATAGTGCTAAGCGGTGACGCTTTAGGTTAGATTGTTTTATTTACCGCCTGCTGGTATAAAAAGAGCAAGAGGTACAGTTTGCTTTTCAGATGTTGTAGGCGCTTAGCACTCTAAAAATATTCTCACCATTTTCTCTGTAATGTCACCCCTTAGCCTTTACCGATATACTTATGGTCACTTTTAGCTATTTTAAATGGCATTACTAATAAAGAGAACCTACTTAAGCGCGTAAAATAGGTGAATCTTAGTCAACGGCATGAAAAAAGCCATGCGAGCAATTAGGTGATTTGGCATAGAATTTTAAGAAACTATTCTGAAACTATTTGTAAAATATAATATTCCGTGCTATGATAACCGCTTTTGTAGTTGGTAGTATAATTAAGTGGATCAATGCAGGCCCGCTCCAAAAGTTGGTCACCGCTTGGCACGAGGAACTTTCCCAAATTGAATTTATCCAGATTTACTGTCTAGTTTCGTTTCGCTCCGGTGGAGTTTTTAGCACCTGACATGACTTACAAATTGTATTGGCAAGCTTCTCTTGTGCCAAAACCAGCCTTCCCCTAGATAAGCGTCCATCCTTGATAAGCTCCAAAACGAAACACTTGCATTAGAAATACCTACTGACTTATTTTGTCACCATATCACTAACGCTATTATTGCTATAATGCATGTGTGTTTTAGTAGCAATTAATTAAAAAGAGGATAAACACTAAACAGATACTGGTAGTTAAGTATTTTAAAATGTCGAATTACGTAAGCAAAAATCTGTAGTGTCTACTTACTTTTTAGACCTAACTACAGAATAGATATAGCAGTGTTAAAAAAAGCAACTGCAATTTTACTAAACTCTCAAAAATATTATTTCGTTTACAAACAAGTAAGACAGTAAAACGCTATCTTGGATAGGCATTTGTCTATTGAACCTGGTAGAGGCTTGAATTAGTAATTATGCTCACGTAGCACGGAGCTTTTTATGTTTACCTACGGATGCGGTGTCACACAGACGCTGGGAGTGGAATTGAAAACTGTACGCTTTTGCAATTACAATTTCTGATACAATTTTAAATTTCTTAGAGGTTTTGTGCATATAGTCTGGACGATATCTAAAAACCGGATTCTGCGAAATTAAACTGGTACCGTCTTCTAATATATACCGACTTTTTAGGTCTATAATAATAACATTACAATTTTCAGTAAGGGTTCAGTTTTCAGTTTTGAGTCAAGTTATTTTTTTCATTTCAATAATGGGTGGCGGTATCGCTGAAAGACTTAGCCACTATAAAAATACAAAACAAATCAAAAACCACGCACAGATTGTTATGCAGAAAAATCCTTGAAGCAACACACACATTCGTTATAAGAAGAACAGTCCAAAAGAATCCGAGCAGGAATTTTACGAAGCTCTACCCAGCTCTACTTACAACTTGTAAATATTCAAGGGGAGCACGAATAAACCTGTCAGTCGTCGCGTTACGTAAACCTAATATATCCGAGTTACACTGCACTGTGACTCTACAGCGTTCTGCGGTCGAGCTATTGTTAACGCGCAGTGTATCTCTGAAACAAAAAACTACCGATGCCATACGATTGCTATTGTTAATTTTTGCATGATGATCCCCTTGTTCTGAGTTTCAAATATTTTATCTACGTAGCGTACTTGGCAGGATGTTGGGGCACCATTGTTTACCTAATAAAGAGTTTCTAAAAGCTTTTTCGTGTTTGAAATTTTTGTTATACTATATTCTGAGACAGTGAATTACTCAAAACGTTCGTCCACTGAAATATTACGAAACCACGAAGAAAATAGTATAACTTTTATGCCAATGTGATAAGTTTCGTGTTTAGTATTTTTGTACCAAAACAGCTTCGCCAAATTTTTGTTACTTCTCGAAGGAATTTAATTTCTACTTTTAATTAAAATAGGTATCTACCTAACAACCTAATAATATTGCGTTATAATGAGATTTTTCAACATTTAATATCGGAGTAGAGCATCTTCAGTGTGAACCAGAGACTTCGGTCGAGTGGCCCTTTCGAGTCGATCCTAGCCTAGCATAATAATGCTGCGTTAGTATTCTTAGGGTTACCAAAAATAATTATCCTAGTGATTAGATGGAAGTAGGCTTTTAATTCTAGCTGACAAATTGACACAATACTAGAGTTTTAATTTTTTCAAATTTTATACTGCTAACTATTCGTTTATAAACCTGGGTTTAAATCACAAGGATACATAAAACATCCCAGATAAATCTAAGTCAATTGATGTAGAGCTCTCTACAAAATGACCTACTCTTCGGTATAGCAAATGACGAATATTTGTGGTAACCCTGTGCCAAGCTCTCAGCGCTCTAGTTCGAATGTTCATCGACGCGACGACGTCTTGGCGCTTCACCCTCGATTTGAACGTCTTCAATTCCGACTCTAACCGAGATACTGACCCGAACAAGCTTTTGATAGTTGAGCTATTAAACATGCCTGTGATTCCCGAAACGATTCTAGGACGTACGTAAGCTCAGAGGAATTCTTAGCCTCAACTTTACTGTAGAAATTGGATCTCGTAGCTATAATTCTATAGTGAGCTGTATCTGTGTGCTTCGAATAGATTGGAAATATTTTATCACTGTTTAGTAGGTATTTGAGAAAAAATGTTATAACCTACAACGTGCGTATCGCGCAGTTTCGATGGCTCATAAAAGATTTGCGCGAATTATACCTGCCTCTTAGAATTTTCACGGAGTACTAACGATACTTTTACAAAATAAGATAAAATCAACAGTAACAACTAACAACTCAACGACACAAGCGGAAATTCATGCCTGCTTACTTTGCTACCTTGATAAAAGAAAATAAAAGGTTTCTTACTTAAATACTGTTTCACTTAGGGACTAAAAAGTTAGAGGAAAACTTCAGTTAATCAAGCTCGAGGCCGTTCGTATCGCGACAGGATTTCTATCTCTAAATTACCAAAAGAACATCTACTTATTTTAATTCTTTTCGTAGGTAGGCTTTGTTATTTTCTGAAAACGCTTACTGTCCCAAACATAGTTGGACAAACTTAATTTGTTTATCTACTTGCGTTGTACATAACAGCAATTGGAAAAACTAAAGAAGTTGTAGATTGATGTTCCCAAAGGCTAGTAAGTTTTTGCATAGAAAACATACTAAGTTGAATATCGTCACTTTACAGAACAAATGGAGATGTCTACTTCAAGGGAGTAATCCCGCGGGGTACACCCTGAATCCTTTATCTAGCTAGTTTTTATTACCGGTCATTTTCAGAGACCAAAACTTTTAGCCCTTTTAAAAAATTGTTATTGGTCAGATACTTTTTCTATCTTTATAGCTAAAGAACAAACATACTCAATCCAACACGATATTTTTTTTTCCTAAGTTATTATAAGCGTCACTATCAGTATCAGCGGAAGAGTAGGTGATTAAACTAAGTAAGTTACCTAGGTAGATAACAAGATTCTTGCAAAAATTAGTACAATATTTTCTAATCACAAACAAACCTCCTGAAAAATGGTACCTTCAATGCTCTCGGAAACCGTATTTTCAGTTTACGACTAGTAGAATTCAATTAGAACTAATGGTGTTCCATAAAGTGTCACAGCGTTGGAGAGATAGCAGACGTTGAGTCGATTGATTAATTCTACGACACGAGCGGACGCCTTTCATTTGGCCGATTGGGTCCCATCCTTCGAAATGTCGCAAGTATTCTAAAAGTAGGTTTTCAGCGCATAATGAAAGCCGGATGCTACGTTTTTTTAGAAGGTACTTCTCCAACCCATGTAGAATTGCTACCTAAAAATTGTAATAAACTTCGTCTCTGCAATAACAAAAGTCGCCGCGGACAACCATTATTACCGTAAAAAACTAATAAAACCAGACCAAAAACCACCTAGTTCTATAGCACCTCTCGTTTTTCATGATAATTCCCCTCCAAGTTTTCCTTTATCAACTTTTTTATTTATCATGCAAAACGAAGGCCCAGCTCGCCAGAATACCCTGCCGTTGTGTTTGTGTTCACCACAGACATTGAACACAATACCTAGGTAGGTACCTAACTTATAATGTAGACTTTTATTACTTCTGTATACTAAACCTGTATCTAATTCTATCATCTACAAATACTTATTTGGTAACAAATTCGGTAGGTATGAAGTCCTGAAGTCTATTTCGTGACTTATTTGAAAATATAATATATGATTTGAACTCAGTTTTCTATCTCTAGCTTTTAGAATTCAGAGTTCATTTTAATAATCTTTGTTTTTGTTAAAAATTCAGTTTTCTAAAGTATTTGTATATAGTTATTGTTTTAAACAAATAAATGAAATCTTCCTTATATTATTTTCATATTATTTGAAAATATAAGAAACAAAGAAATAAAAATCTACGCGACCATTGAAAGATCGTATATCTATATTCGTGCCATTCTTGCCACGTTCTCCCAAACCATCGATCACAATCTATCTAAAAGCCGCTGTCAAGCGATACCGAAAGAATAGTATCGCTTCTTGCTATCGCATCATCCCAAGTGACAATCGTTCAATGCGGTGAGATTTTATTGTCCCACCTTGAAAGCGAAAACGGTTCTATAGAGATGCTCCTGCGAGATACGACTTTCGAACTGTCTGGTCACTTTTGTAGGTAATGTTTCACGCTATTGTCTCCACTCTATGGTCTAATTGTGCAGTGAACAAAGACAAGTAGGCTAGGCTTGAATTCTGAGCTTCTCAGAGCAGTACACAAAACAGGATTTCAGACTAGGCAAGCTCAGCTCTAGTCCAGAACAATGTTATTCCAGGAAGATAGGTAGTAAAATTTTTATCTCCTGTTATTTTGTAACAAATGTAGGCTTCATAAAATATCGCTGAAAAATATTGTACCTAGTTATTGTTCAATCTTACTTCACTGTGAACATTCCCTCGTTTTTTGTGTTTGTAAATACAATAAACAATATAAATAATGTTAAAATAAAGCTTCGGTGGTAGAATTGAGAGATTTAGAACTTTCCTTTTTCTTTGAATGGAAACTTCACTATGATTGATCAGCAACACAAAGTAGTTCCCTTGCATTATTTTGTAAGAAGAAGCGACAAATAACACTACCACCAAATTTCGCCAAAGTTTCATGAAAGTTCTTTGTGCTGTACTTTGGTTTCAAATATTGATATAAGTACCATAAATTATCAAACAATTTGGTAATCTGAGAGTGTAACGCAACTAGTATACAATCACATAAGTATGTAAAAAAAACAAACTCATACGTAAAAAAAATATAATAGCAAAACTCATTCAAATTCAACTAATTTTCCAAATTATACTACGAAGTCGACTGCTCTGATTTCATATTCATACGATTTGTCTCTCAATAAGAGAGAAAATAATACTGCTAGATTGCAAAATTAGTAGGCATGGTTTCGCAAAAACCGTATTTTGATAGAATAAAGTGGACTTGTAAGTTATCTCTTAGGTATATACTTGAGCACCTAGCGACCAAAAAGATTATTAGAAAATATTGCAGTATGTGGTTACCACACCCGACAAGGTATCAGATAGATCCTCTGCTTGTTTCATCATCCCTTAATTATTTGTATAAAAAAACAAGCCCGTATCTTGGTAAATTTTACATTATAGCCAAACGTTTGACCTCAGATAATATTATTAGCTAACTAACAATTCTCTTAAATGCAATGCTTACCATTTTTTTTAAATAATAGAGCGAGCGACACACTGGTTGCTTACGCAGCAGTCCATGACTGATATACGTATGTAGGTAACCCAAAGAATAGGGGAACTAAAGCGATTTATAATCACATCTCCTTTCTGTAATCAAACTTAGTCGTGCACAGCGAACAATGTGTGTTCTGCCACAGTTCGAACAATTAGTAGTCTGTTCTCCCGCCAGCCTCCCACTTTCACCCTCCTTCCTGCTCTGCCTATCAGTTATTGACTGGTGTTGCCAACTTTGTTGCAGGTTTTAGTAACTTTTAGCTGCAGGTCACTTTAAAAATTATTAAATAATTTAATAGTTATTAACTTAATAAAATAATTTAATAATTATTTTACTCTCGCTATCTTATAACCTTGGTTTAATAAATTCAAATTAAGCGACTAGTAAAAAATATAGTGTCGTAAAGTATTTAAAAAAATATTTTAATTTTATGATTACCATCAAATAACGTTTTACCACTTACGGGTGCTTAATTTTATTAAAATAGTTCAAGTGTATTTTTTTAATCAGTGTGGTTACTACTGGCGCATTTATTACTCGCTGGCAACACAGGCTGGTCGGCTTTTCTTTTTGTAGTCAGTTAGTTGCTGTGATTGGTGCGACGGACGAATAAAAGCCGCATCGTACGGATTTTCAGGATCAAACGCGAGTCTTCAATTTACACACGATTGTAAAAGGACTACTTACGTTGTTTTTTATTTTCTTTATCCTCGTCTGATATGGGGATTTCTATTTTGTTTTGCGTAGGGGTGCTACGAGGGAGCTACGAAATTCGTAGCTCTTGGAGCTAGTATTTTTGGGCTCTACAACTTTGGCTTAGATTTCAATGTCGATCTCACTTAATTACCTGCGACATGACTGCATAACTAGAGTGCCAGTATTGCCCACTAATCAGATATTTCAATATTTTTTTGTCATCAATCAAACTAAGCAAAGCTTGTGATATGGGAACTAGATGGCTGATAGAATACTTATATACTTTTTTTTTTTAAATACATACTTATAATACATAGTAACACCCAGACATAGAACAAACATCTATGTTTTCCACGCACAAATGTTTGTTCTCAGTGGGGATCGAACCCAAAAAAAATCCGGAACGACCTATTTAAGGTTGTGTGTACTCATAAAATAACTTGGTGTTGATTTATAATTTCCATATATACTAGCATACTTCAGAGTACCAAAAATTGAAACCCGAACACGGAAGCTGAAACTCTACTTCATTTCATAACATCTGAATAATAGGCCCATTTAAATTGTTATTAGTCCCTCGGTCGGGAAATCTGAATTAATCTCCTGCAGGCGAGAACACAAGAACAAGAACTGTAATCTATCGCCAGGAGCTGAAACTTGTAGCTATTTGTGACCATTGTTATGCACAGAACCTATAGCACTAGTTTCCCGTTTGTACATCCGGTATGACCACTGGTAAATACAACCGGGAATTAAAATTCCCGTTAGTGCAACTATTAGTAGTAACAAAATGGAAGTAACGTTTTCCACTTGGTGGGCTTCATCTTAATCGTCCCAGGGACTGCAGCCTCCCGTTCATTGGGGCGTGGGTAAAAAGTGGCCATTGACGCTGGTTAAGTCATCTAGATAACTTATTACCTTATGTATTTTTTGTCTGGTAGGATATTTGTGCGTAACAAAAAGTATTTTTTTATTTCTTTGATAAATTGATTGAAACTGGGTTTCATATAATTTAGGTTAGTATTTTTTAACGTTGTATTTGCTGTGATTCAATAAACTAAAACTAGTGCTTAAGGCATTTATGTCCGTCGGTAAACTATGCGTTGGAGAACAGAACATTCTTGCTCAGAGCAAATAAGGTTGAACTGACAAGAACCCATCCACTACCCTTATCGAAGGTATCAACGTTAAGTCACGTGACCAATATCGTATCTACATTTTCATGTTTTCTATTCTCTTGATTATACCGCACCCCTAAATAAAAACTCCGGTAATGAGATATTTAGGTAACACAAAAATCGAAATTTCGAAGAATATGTCAATTTGGCTAGAAGTGCTGAACTCAGCTTTTGTAAACTCACACGCAGGTCTATTTGGTGATCACGCTGAATATTCTTTGTTCTGTATACAATCAATACCTACTGCGACAGTCTGACCACGGTAATTCTACAGTGGAATAAATGAGGAACCCCAAAAAGATTTGCAGATGATATCATTTTTAACTCAAGTAACTTTTAGTGTCACAAGGTTGTGAAATTGGTTTTTCAGTGCAGTCTAGAGGGAACTTTATATTAAATTTTTTTTAATTCTGCCATGTTTAAAATATTGCAGATCTGACTCTAAAATACTGAAACTTTTATGTCTTCAACTTTGACTTCGATTCATTACAAACTAGAACCACTGTTCGAATGAACAACTAAGATATTGTGGTACAGTTCGATCTAAAGCTTAGTTCAGTGCAAGCTAATGGCTCGGTAAGTGCTTCGCAGTAACTTCATTTCCTGCTTCTGTAACAATGTAACCCACTTATTCTTGCAGGTTAAGCCTTGGGATTCTAAAAAGAGGCTGGTATAATAAGGTGCATTTACACTTGCTAGAAACAATTGTTGCCTTTTGCTCCTTATTCTGTCTGAAAAAACCATAGGACATTTAGCTACTTGATTTATTTTTCACTTGTCTTAAAATAAAACTATTAAAACTAACGGATATTGGAGAAAACTCAAAATCGTTCATTTTTTAAATCTATATTATGTAAGCACATGCTGATATGATAATAATGACTAAATAGCTAACACACCCCGTAACTTTTTCGCATCGATTGATGTTCAATACTTCACGATTAAGTGCATACATTGTTAAAGGCAGAGTTCATTAGATAATTCATTCACTTGTTCGATCACTTATTCTCATAAAAAAGGAACAAAACAAAAACAACAACAGCAAGCAACAACTAAACAAGCAAAAACTATGTCTAAATAATTGCGATATAACCTTTTGTGGTCGGGCACTTATAAGAACACTTGATATTATAAGTTAGACAAACATGCTTTACACAGAAGGTTTTACATTCTTACTACTGTTTTCCTGATTCATGAATGTATTTTCTGCGTGAGAAAGAAAATAGTGGCGCCTCCAATCTCGCCCTAAAGCGGGCGTTACGTTGCTCTTTTTTCCCCTAAAGCTATCGTCGCTCAAGAAACGACGACCATGATATGAAGATCGCAGCAATCTGATTTCTACATTTCAGAAACAACCTTACGCTAAAGTAAAGATACCATTGATGCACTGTACAAACAAACATTTAGGCTTGGTCTTGTGGAAATAACATATTTATTGAATCCATTCAGAGTCAAAGATTCCCGCGTATTTTGTTGGAAAACTATTTTAATTACTTCGTTCGTTCGTAAATAAATAAATATATATGTTACCAGCAATCTGTTCATATAGGAGTTGTGAATACAACCAATTTATCCTGCTCTACATTTATAATAGCACACTTAGAGCGTAGACAAATTACTGTAATGTATGAAAGTGTCGACACTGTCGTGACTGATTGAGGAGGGCCGCAAAAGGGTATCTGCGTACACATGGGGATATGCACAGATGCTATCTACGCAAGAGCAGCGTTAAACTTTTCTCGTGTTGTTGTTTGTAAAAATGTCACGAGGGCCTATTTCTCGTGGTCCCAAGTCCCAACTAAGTATTTAATGACCTAAAATATTGAGGCGTATTTATGAAAATCTATTTTTTAAGATATTAAATAGGTAAACAATTTACAAATCAAATAATAATTAAAATTAGTATCACTGCTAATAAAGAAATGTTAGAACCTAAAGAGGAAATTAATTTTAAAGAAATATGAATCTTTTAAAGAAATATAGACCTTGTTTCGATTTTAACAAGAATCACTAAGAATCGTTTTAAGCTTCCGCCCTCAAAAAATGGAACATTTATTTAACAGTAAAAAAAGCTCGCCTCCGACGTTTTTTAGACACACTACCTATAACGACTTGTTTATTTCTCCGTAGTACCAGTATGCTGATATTACGTCGATGGCGGCGCTACCACACCTGCGCTAACCACACGTCTTTCAATGTTAATCGACGCCTTTCAAACGTAGACAGACGTAGATAAATTTAATTAAACACGCTTCTACACGTTATATTTAATTATAATTGTATAGTATAAGTATTAGGTACGCAAAGTAGGTGCCAAATACACCAGTATCGTACTAAATCATGCCTGTAACCGTGGCACCGAGAATATTTAACTAATAAAAAAAATTATAGTAAAACTTGTGGTTATTGCCATTTTTGTAAAAATATTTATTTAGCCAAGTTTAATATCATAAGTAAAATTATAATTTTCAGCCATTAAAGAAAATAAGATTATACTGGAGAGACATAATAGGAAAACATGTCAGTTATTTAAACTACAAACTGCCAATACTGCTATCCCCCGATTAACATCCTATTCAAACGGATACGATCCCATATTTCGGCTTACAATAACATTTCTGTATAAAATTTATGGGGAAATAGGTACAAGACAGGGGTAGATAGTGCGTACATGATAACATGACATGCTTTCAATATCTTACAAGGCGATTCATTGAAACTGTGCCATTTTAATATGACATAATATGACAAAGAACTAACATATCATTTAGGTACCAGAGGTTAAAGTACCCATCAATATAATTAGATAACTTTATCTACTTAGGTGAAAAAATTTGCTTTTTTTGCCAAGAAGGATATTACAGTTTGTATGGAAAAGCTAAATTTGATTATACAGAGTGCACGTTAATCACTGTCTAGCGCACGGATTTGCTAAATGGACCTTGAACGTTTAAACGCGTCCATTTTTTTGCAGACAAACACATTTTCTAACAAAACATGATGTTCACTTACTGCGTGCAGTAAAATACATTTATTATGAGAAACGACAAAATCTACAGTCTTTTTTGTATTTTTTACAATCAAATTTTAAATCGTGGGTGACAGTCAAAAACATGACTTTATTCATACGCGTTGCTGAAGGGTCTACTAGCTAAAATGGCTACTTATGCTTCTTTTATTTGACATGTAAATGGCAATGTCAATGAGTATTTAATAGAGCCACCATAAAATTACAGGGGATTTTGAATAAGACGCAATACTAGACCGAATAAGTATTCAAATCTGATTAAAATATTAAATTCAAAGTTATATTTGCGAGTAGCAAAGGAATAAGGTAAAGTATTTTCAATGTTGGTAAGGTAAGAACCCCAAAGTTGTGACCGCAATTCATTAAAGTATGTAAGCCAGTGGTTTCAGATATTTGTAATTACGGTCACTGAGCGCGATTGCAATTAAATCTGATTTCAGTATAACTTATCCGTTGAGTTGTTAATCCCACGCGGCCCGTTCGTAATCCAAGAACCATAGACTCAATTATTATTATTACGGCCCCTACTAGAAGTCGATAGAAGTCTTAACGAGTTTCTTTCGAGTACACGTTTTCAATATGATTAAAAGTTTAGAAATAAGTCCCTGGATACCATACACCAATGAATAAAATATTTTGTGATGTTTTTGTCCCACTGTAGGTTTGAGAACTTGTAATGGGTTTGACTCGAAAACATATGGTAGAACCCAAAGAACGAGATTGCTGGAAAATGGCAAACTTTGATGTCACCACGATATTTTATTGTGGAAGTTTGACTTGTTCCGTTGCAGCCTACTGGGAAAGTTTTCTTTGAATTTGGTTACGTATTATACTTTTTGAATAACTGATTTTGCCAACAAATTATATTATTTTATGAATAAATGCTTACTTACCTACTAAGGATTCAATCTTTTTATTTTTCATGTTCATTCACTCAAACGAAATTAAATGAAAATATAAATTAGGGGCAACTCAACACTTTATCCATAAGCACTAAAATAGTTACCAAAAACTTATAATCCGCAGGGAACAAAATCTTCCTAACTGAAGGCAGCATGAAACATGCACGTATAAAAATAAGAAAAGGAATTATTTGCTCCCACCGTTTGTCTTTTGATTTTGTTCCCTGGAAGAGTATCCTTGATCATTAAGTGCGCTTGTTAGATGGCATTTTCGAGAATTTTCCGAGAACTCCCTCGATCCTTTACGAACATATTATATGGGTACTTAAACATAACTACGGCTACGTTACATCGCTCTCTGTTTCGTTTATTTACTTCTGTTTTGATGTTTTACTAGAGAATGGCTTTAATGTGAGTTGTATACGTATTTTTTGTTTCTAAACAGATTTTGGTTGTGTGAACTGGAGGACATGAAAAAGGAAATCTTTATTTATTTACAAAAACCCATTTTTTATTTATGTCGTGGAAACTGGTAATTAAAAAGCACAATAAAATAATTGTTATATTATAAGAAAGAGAATAGAAACATGCATCATACAATTTCGATGATAAAAACACAGGAAATAAAAATAATTGCATAGACAAAACTGTGAATCAACGATTACAAAAAACTATATCTGATGGCAATCACGGTACATAATCATGACGTGCAATCAAATAAACGAAATTCCACAAATTGCTATCAAACACCGGCCCATAGGTAATTTGGATGAAATATTTTACTCCTGGGGCCTACATTTTTGAGGCAACAAACATTTTAAATTGATTTTCAGTATTGAATAATACAAAATTGTATTTCATGTGAGTAACGATGAAAAAACAAAAAGAGGATGCTTAGGTATGACACAGAAAACGACAAAAAACATTAAAAATACCAGTTTCAAAGTTGTTCAAATGTGATCGACGATAAAATTTTATATTTTTTCCACTGGCATCTAATCTCGTGATAGGACGCTAGGAATACTTTGGATTTTCGTTTGAAAACTGATCTCGAGATCAGATGACAAAAAATTCTATGATCGGTTCCTACTTCAATCTGATCGTAGTATCAGATACCCGAAACCCACTTAAAATTATCATAAGTCACCAAATACATAAATTCACTTATCTTTTAAGCTTTCAAGTCTATACCAAAACGTGAATTTATGTATGTTCTATTGCATAAGTACTTATCAAACAATCTTCCAGAGCGATCTAATATACAAACAATCATTACAGAAATTGCTAAGTTCATGCAAATTGGTAATAACGTGGCGAGAAAGCTGTTAACTCAGCACCGGAGAATCATTACGAGGATTGTAAACAAATCCTTGAACAAAGTTTTAGATGAGATGAAGGGAGACCGCAATGTTCTTGAAAGGTATAATTGTGTAAAAAATATTCGTGATTGCGATTGTGTGTAGATACTAAAATGATAACGTTATCTGCTTTGTCTACTCTAGTCTTTTATAGGCCTTTATTCATAATACCTTGTCATTTTATAGCGGCTCTATAATGCTCTGTCATTGTCATTTGCGTGACGACAAAGAGAGATGGCAAGATTCTTATCGGTCTTTTTAGCTAATGCAACTCTGAAGGACCAGTATAAATTACATTACAGTACACAATGACATCAAATAGAACATTGTTTTGCTAAACGCTAGAACCAAATATTTCTAAAGGTAGGTAGGTAGATAGAAGATAGAAAATACTTTATTGCACACCTTAATCTACGGGCTACAAACAACATTAAAACCAAACTTAATTAATGATACAATCGTGAAGAAAAAAAATAGCATCTATTCAAAATGATTCATGCATGGACATGGACAACTCATGGAACGCATATATACTAATTTTATTGTATTTGGTAGTTACTCGACGAAATTAATCAATAAGGCCTCTGGCAAGCAATCAAAACAGCAGAGCCAGCTACGCCGTAGCCGTCCGTAGCAATGAGTCGCTACGATCATCAAACGAACGATATTTTACACAGTGCTCCTTTTGTTATCCGACTATGAGAACTATTCTCTCCGATCTGCGTTTTGCATTTCCCTTTTTCGACTAACGAATCGAATGTTTCAGCTATATTTCAATGTCTATTTCGATTTTTGGCGTAAATTACGGCCGGCCGGCTACGAGTCTGATGTATGTTGCAATTACTTTTGAGCGCAAAGAACCGTGGTAGAAATCTATTTTACTTTTTGAATTGAAACAAAAATTGCTTTTTCAATTAAATTTCAGTGCTCGTCAGAACACTTACCACAGTTGAAACTGTACAAAGATTCTTGTTGTTATACTCAGCTTGACAGTACTTATAAAGGCAAAAACAAAGTGGCAAGCTAATAATTACTAATTACTAAATTACTTCGTACGCGAGTACCGTTTCCGTGTACATTATATTATCTGTGCGTGTACAGAGCGGATACTTCTTTGAGAAACTTGACATTACACCGAACCCGTACTCGAATGTCAAACGTTAGTCGTTAGACCAAAGAGGTAGTACTACATCCTGTCAAACTGACGTGACATGACATGATATCATCCTCTTGCTAAATTGGCGCTGCTTATCCCGTTCGTTCATTTTATCCTGTAGATCCTGTTAATTATTCGGGATAAAAAGTAGCCTATGTGTCAATCCAGGCTACGAACTATATATATATGCCAAGTTTCATCCAAGTTGGTTCAGTAGTTTCGACGTGATTGAAACACAAACATCCAAACATCTAAACTTTCGCATTTATAATATTAGTAGGAGTTCCAACGAAACTTCCCGTGTCACCACGCGCGCTCCAAGAGTTCACAATATGAATGTCAATTATTAATTAAAACGCAAACAATTATCCTACCCCTTAATTTGGAGACCACGCGGCGGCAATCTCAAATTATTGCGCTAAATACGCAGCCCAATTTATCTTAAATCTCGTCAGGATCGGGGAAATTTAAATTAAAATGTAAATGTTGTTGGGAGGGCGCTCTCTAATTGCGACCTGCGTCCGCCCGTTGTCAGAGTTGTCCTATTTGTGGTTAATGCAGGACTCGCGTCGAATGCGATTTATTCATGCGATTTAGTTTTACGTGATCAGGGGTCCAACTCGACGGCCTGGCCCTGTTTGACATCCACTAATCTGATCCTACTTTCGGGTTGTTGACACAACCTTATACATCAAAAGGTCCTAAGTCTGAACTCATTATCATAAGTTTATATGAATTATGAATAAAAATAAATTATTTTAATAACATGTAGCTATTTGGTTTTATGAGGAAATACATGTCAAGTTTGGAACACCTGTAAAAATATTGAAATTGATATCACATAGTTTTTTCTTTACGTCTTAATTTTTAATCCGATAATTATTTATACTGTAAAATAATCTTTTATTCACAGATCCATAGACAAAGAGAGTGTACGGTAGATTACAGTCGTCTGTATTGTGTACCTACTGTGTTTTCGAACAAAATAGTATTGGTATTGAGTGTTGTCCGTATGAACTATCTACGCGGAGTTACAGCATCTTACGATGTGGTCCTATTTTATGTACTTGGTATCCTCAAGTACATAACTTAACAATATAACTATGGATAAAAAAACATAATTGAATCTAAAATGCACTCTCTTCTGTCACTATCAACGAAGCCAGATGCAAGAGCCGTACCAATTAGCCAAAAACAAGTTGGACAACATCATTCTTCAGGATTAAAGCAAACTTTTTGCTACAGCCATTTTAAACTAGCCGGGTCCTGGGTAGCGCAAGAAATTGCAGGTTCACTAATTAAGAGCTACTCGAGATAGTTTCCACAGCTAAAAATATCTCAGCCGATTCAGTTTTAAAATGCGAATTTTAGGATTGGTTTAATGGAAAATTCCATGCTAAGCTTCACAGAAGACCCTTGATTTAGCCAGGAGAATGAGCATACCTGAACATCCTATCCTACTAACCTACTAATATTATAAATGCGAAAGTTTAGATGTTTGGATGTTTAGATGTTTGTGTTTCAATCACGTCGAAACTACTGAACCAACTTGGATGAAACTTGGCATATATATAGTTCGTAACCTGGATTGACACATAGGCTACTTTTTATCCCGAATAATTAACAGGATCTACAGGATAATATGAACGAATGGGATTAGCAGCGCCAATTTAGCAAGAGGATGATGTCATGTCATGTCACGTCAGTTTGACAGGACGTAGTACTACCTCATTGGTCTAACAACTAACGTTTGACATTCGAGTACGGGTTCGGTGTATTGTCAAGTTTCTCAAAGAAGTATCCGCTCGGTACACACACAGATAATATAATGTACACGGAAACGGTACTCGCGTACGAAGTCGCGGGTAACTGCTAGTAGCTTAATAAATATACCACCTTACTAGGCTTGCCTATGTATTTTATTAAAAAAAATTTTTTATTAAAAGAATAAACTGGAGCTCCTATTACCTGTGGCTTTGCGGCAATTCGGCTCGTTGCAATATCTGATACAGTTTGCTGAAAGTTAAAACTCGACGTCTCGACTCGAGGCAAATCAGCCTAATTGGAAGAACTTCGAAGATCCTTTTTTTAACCTACTTAAAATAAGAGAGGGTTATTGTTTAATTTCGGTGTTGTGGTCGTAGCATAAAGTGTGAGCTATTGGAATGAATGTGTAGGTACTGTGTGATTTCCTTATTTCATGGAATTTGTTTCCAGGTTTTGAAAGGAAAGTGCACCATTTTGCCTTCAAAACAAATGACAGCAGACTTGACGAATGACTTTTTTTTTGTGTAAGATAAGATAAAATTTATTCACAAAAAAAATTACGAATGACTCGACTTTGTTAAATACTATTTCAAATAATTCACTTGACACTGGCAAAATTATTGGGAGCCGTTGGAGCGCAAGATCGGTTGCTCTGTAAGTTTGTTGAGAACATAGGTTCAGCAGTTGACGTCCTACGGATGAAATGAGGCTGATATTGACCAATTGGAATAGATTTAAGTTTTTTTTATAGGGCAATGTCATGAATTATACGTACACGTCAAGTTCTGACAAGGTATGGGAATCGTGCGTCGCATAAGGCGTTTTTCTATTTTGTGCGTAGAATAAAACCCTTTGGCACGTAAAGAATTTTATTTACTTATTTTGTTTTTTCAGTATGTTTGAATCACGCGTGTTGAGTTATGTAAAATATCATTCATCTCAGGTCAAATTAAATTAAAACAAAAGAACTGCTTCATTTTTACTAGATTTTTAAACACGTTGTTTTTATTTGACACAATTTTGACTTTTCTAAATTCAATTTCTACCGTGTTGTGGCATTACGAGTAGTGTAGTAGTACTCGTAAATGTACTCGGTAAATACTCGGTACTCGTAATGTACTCGGTACTCGGTACATGTTAGCAGTGTAGTATCAACTGCTACCCAATAAATAAAATAGTTATACTTAACAATTCCAAGATCTTCCAACTCATTTAAACGGAGATTATAACTTACTTAGTTCAGTCATTCCAAACTCCATAAAAACATAATCCATTTACAAATTAAATGTTCATTAACTTTTCCGGTCCCACTATACCAACTACAATATAATTTTACTTTGTCTTACGTAGAGTCACGTTTTATTTGCTTTACCCATTTATCGCACCCGCGTTATGTTCATCGAACTAGATAAACGGGGTTGACGTGAGTTCGATTGTTCGTTCGTAAGCATGAAAAGGCTGAAGGATTGGAACACGTCCGACCCCGCCGCCGCGCGTTTCAGTACTGCCAGCTTTTCCCGAAAGCAACACATGATCCGAAACAACCCCGGCGGAACTCGGTCGAGAGTGGAAAACCTTCGCACAGTGACACGAGGCTGAACATAATACCAGTTCGTTAGCATAAACTCTACCCTTAAGCATGTTCCTGGCTTAAGTAAAATATTTGCCTTAAATGATTTAAACCGCAACCTTTCCAGTTTTGAGTGATGCCGAATCAGGTATTGTTTTATATTGCCATAAAACTTGTTTTTGCACCCTTTCTTAGTAGATATGACTGATTAAAGTCGACCTTTTTCAAGCAATTTGCATATGAAACGGCTTAGTCCTTCTGTAGTTGCTTCTAAAAATAACAACGCAACTTGATCTTACTGGCTAATTGGCTAACACTGTTAGCTATTTCTTGGTGCAAAAAAAATCCGTTTCATCTCCGCCATTGTTCTTTTAAACTGAAACTTCCTTTATCACCTAAACACTACAATGTAGCACGTTTACATAATATTTTAAAGTTTTAGCGTATTCATATCACGGTTGGTGCCGTGGCTAAGTAAAATTGTGTACGTGTTTGGCCCTCTGCCGAATAGGTCGCCGCAGACCACACCTCGCCACAACGATGCTTGCTACTGTCTTATGCTATGAAATTAATTGATAATAGTCACCACAAGTGAGAGTCTGTTTGTTGTGATAGGAAGCAAAGTGAACATACTTAGTTGAGTTAAGATCAGATGGATTTTAAAGGCCTTGGATAGCGCCAAGGAACTTTATTCGAGGGTAAATATAAAAGCTGACATATTCTATCTGTTTTAATTGTTTTTACTCTAGGGTAAAGTTAGCTTGACGTTGATTATATTAGACCTAAGTGGATTACTTAAAATGGGAGTTTGTTAGGTATTGGAAAAACACTTTTGCTAAACGATCCAATAAAGTGCCTATTTGAAAGAAGACCTCTTGGCTAAGAATATAATGGGAACCTAAGAAAGGAGCATTAAGAATGTTTATTTATAGATAAGTAAGTACTATGTACCCATCTCAAGTTAGACATAAATCTTTTGAAAAAAGTTATATAATAAATAAATAAGTACTTATTAGTTGTCGTACAATTTATTTATTAATCATCATTATCATTACAATTTATTTATCAGAAGATTTATAAGATTCATCATGTCATCATGAATCTGGAACAACTTTAAAGATAACCATGTAAAAGTTTAACCGATCTATCTCATGATATATGAATATAGAAGCTGCGCAAGTTTCGAGATTAATATCGCGAAAGTTCTTAACTTTAGAAGAACTTTATCGCAAGAGTAACTACCGTGCCGTTAACGAGCGCACTTTACGTTGTCATCGATATAAGTGTTCGTGTAGTTCATAAAGCAGGCGTGAAACATGATTCTAGTGCTACTTTGATGAGTACTAATAAGTTAAGTTTAGTTCGTGAGAAGAGAAGGGAAAAACAAGATGGGGATAAACTTTTTGTGAGGTTTCTATCAGAACCGCCCCAAGCACACACATTGTAGAGAGCCGTATACCCTCTCATCATTCTTACTCAACACATTGAACGTAAGTCAATGTCAAAAAACAAAACACCGTCAATAACTTCAGATTCAAGTTTCAAGATTCAAATAAGATTCAAGTCCAAAATCACTATGAAATTCTATTAGCCAGCGCTATGCTATCCTCAATGGGTAGATAATCGTCCATAATTTATTCTTTAAATAGAGTATTTTACCTTTGTTATAACTATTGTCTAGAGACTTGACATTTCAAACGTTGTTCTGTATCGAGTCATCCAGCTTCACGATTGAAGCCATGTGCGGAAGCTAGCCTATAAGATAAACCTAAAATATAAATATGCAAAACGCGTGTCATTCCTCGGCAGAGATATACTCGGTAATATAAAAAGTCATTAGTAAGACGGAATGGGGTGCTCGAGCGAGGTTATTAACAAAGACAATAACGGTCGAGATGAAAATAAAGTTTTTAGGTTTGCCGCGATACCCCGGTTTATTTCGAAAGAGCGTCGACAGCGGACGACATTTTTCTTCTTTATAGCTAGACGTTTCATCAAGATAATTTTCCTTTCAAGACGCTCTCAATGTCTTCAGCTCAGCGGACGCTATCAATTATGTTCTCGGCGAGAAATCACCCTGTCGTCGAATCGCACCAAATGTTTCAATATCTCATGCTTTTGGTATTATTGCTGCATCGGAACCAACCACGAGCGGACAGAGTTAAAGAGTTCGCTCTACTTGCTATTCTATCCTATCCTATCCTATCCTATCCTACTAATATTATAAATGCGAAAGTTTAGATGTTTGGATGTTTGTGTTTCAATCACGTCTAAACTACTGAACCAACTTGGATGAATCTTGGCATATATATAGTTCGTAACCTGAACACATAGGCTACTTTTTATCCCGAATAATTAACAGGATCTAAGTACAGGATAAAATGAACGAAAAGGATTAGCAGCGCCAATTGGCAAGAGGATATCATTGTCATGTCATGTCACGTCAGTTTGACAGGGCGTAGTACTACCTCTTTGGCCTAACGACTAGCGTTTGACATTCCAGTACGAGTTCGGTGTAATGAGGTGTAATATCAAGTTTCTCAAAGTATCCGCTCGGTACACGCATAGATAATAATAATACACAGATAATATAATGTACACGGAAACTGTAGACGCGTACGAAGTCGCGGGTAACTGCTAGTAATTACTAAGTTCTCTGTTTAGATCAGTAGTAGTTTCTCTGTAGATCCGGTTTATAGATCGTAGGAATTTGGTGAATAAAGAAGACCCAAAACCATTTTGTATGGGGAAAATGTATGGGCGAAGCCTACTTATAAGCTACTTACAGTATGATCTTGCTTATGAGATTATAAAATTACTATAGAATTTGTGTTGAAAGTGTTTAATTGAATGAAAGGGGTGTCGAGAAAGCACCCCGAGCTATAAACAATGAAAACTTTAGACAAGTTTGAATGTATTGTGGGTGCGATTTTGTCAACAGGAAAATGGCGGACCCGACTGTCGCTTTTGGATATTTATGAGCACAACTCGACGACCGCTGCATCTTTTTTATTATTTTTCACACTGGACTAACCAAACGCGATAAGGATAACTATGAAAAAAATATAAAGGTGTAAAAAAATATAGTTTCGTTTGCCCCTTTCACATAAGTAATATTATTAAGATACTTTCGGGTACCTACCTTAAATGACATTTTTGGTCACAACAACTCATCAATATTTGTAGCATCGTCGTTTTTATGCAGCACATAAATCAAACTTCAAAAATATATTGTACTTACTTGCCGCATCTAATTTGATATTTGTAGCAATATTTTTATCTTTTCAAGACCGTAGAGCTTAGAAAATTGGCTATTATGTAGCACAAGCGTTTGCATTCCACAGAGCAACGTTCGAAAACAATATCACGCTCCAATACACACTGATAAACTCGCCGGTGCGGTCGACTCAACAAATAATAGTACATACTGTAGCTGGAGATAACCCACCATTTGAATTTCATGATTTACCCAAATACCTGAAATTAGCAATTTAGGTAGGCAAGTACACCACGTCCTCAACTTATTATCTTAATGTATAGTAGGCACTGCAGCGTGCTGGTCATCGGGGTATGGGTAGAATCTGACATCTAAGATAAGATGCAAAGGCCTGTTTATTTTATTTAGTAGTCCTCTTCATGGACTGGCGCCAGACTTATTATGGGAGGCTTCTGTTACTTGAAGTATATACCTACCTTTGAATAGAGTAACAAAGAGAGAGAGTTACAGATCACTGGGGTACTGGTACTAGACTATCTCAGTCCACTGAAAACTACAGTAAATGTGATCACCATATTGATTTTGATGTTCAGACTCAATACATTTATTGCTTTCACATGATAAAATACTTGTTACATTGTAGGTAAGCATCACATATGAACCCTGTTCCAAGGTATTGCAACAGGAAAGTAGGCAGACTGAGGTCTCAATATCTAAGTTGTAATGATGAATATCGTCGTTTAGTAGATCACGTTTCTGTGCACTTGTAGAAGAGGCAGCAGTAGATAATATGATGATGATTGGTATAGTTTTTCTATCTCACAAAGGCGGTTTGGCTAAGTTTGTGTGCGTAAGCTCCAAACTGCTCAGGCGTACTGAGATAGAGAAAAAGGGGCGTACGACTGGTGTATGTGCATGCACAACTTCAAACATAGCCAAACCGCCTTCGTGAGATAGAACAACTGTGTACCTGTGTACCTACGTGCTCGGCACACCACCAAATAATTCCAGCTTCAGTAATCTATCCTCAACTCTACAGAATAATCGTAAAATAGTAACGGTTTACGACTATTTAGCAGTATTTTGTAAGGGTTGCGGCGGGGAGAGCTAATTACGAGGTTCCCGGCGTTGATTTACAGTGCGGTTCACTGCAATAGAACTAGTGATAGTGTGAACCTAGCTTGCACTTTGTCATCATTAGCTCCATATGTTTTCATTAGATTTACTGTTTTAAACAATATGAAATAGCTCACACGCTCCGTTTCAAAAGATCTTTATTTAGGTCCTTTTTGGACGGTCGATTCTTCAACTAGGTACCTGTTAAATAAAAGGCTAAATGAATTTTGTAATGTAAAAAAGGTTTTATTGAAACCAATGTAGAATGTCGACCGCCATAGCACGGACGAAAGGGAAAAAGTGACATTAATACAAAATGGCCACCGGACGTGGCTAGAGAAAAAAAAAATTAGTGTTGCTATCTACTTATTTACTTATTTCTACTATTATTTATGTTCTGTATTGAACATAAGTTGGGGCGGGCAAAGTGCACCATCCATAGTTAACTAAGTTTACATTTTAATATTGAGTTTAAGTTATAAATTATTTTACATAAATACTTTTTTGAGAAAATATATAGAAGTTTTGATATAAACATAGATATTTTTATTTAACACAGAAGGTGTTACACAAATTTATTTACTTTATTTTTAAATTAAAGCTAACTTATTTTTTAAGAAATTAGTTATTTTAACTAACTTAATTATCATTATTAATTTAACTTAATTATCATTCAAAGGCAAAGGACATAGTTTGTTATAGGACCGCATGTAAACATTATTTTTAGGTCCCATTCTCACTTCTGCTACCCTGACTCTACCATCCGGTCCAGGTAAAACTTTTACAATGCGCCCCATGGGCCAATTTAGAGGAGAAATATCCTTTTGTTTGACAATCACTAGATCTCCTACTTTTAAATTATCATTGCTATATTTCCATTTAGGTCTATTTTGTAGGGACGTTAAATAATCTCTGGACCAGAGATTCCAAAAATCTTGTTTTAATTTTGTACATAGATCCCAAAATTTTAGTCTATTGATGTTTTTGTTGGTCACGTCTAACTCTGGGTAGCTTGTAAGTGAGGTTCCCACCAGGAAATGGCCTGGGGTCAGGTAATTTAAGTCTGAAACATCACCACTCAAAGGTAGAAGTGGCCTTGAATTTAGAATTGACTCTATTTGGGTGAGTACAGTATTGAATTCTTCAAATGTCAAAGATACATTTCCAACTACTCTCCGTATGTGATGTTTGGCACTTTTCACACCGGCTTCCCAAAGCCCACCAAATTCGGGAGAGTAGCTAGGTATATACTTGAATCTAATAAGTTTGGTGGAGCAAAAATTTTCTATATTGTCTACATGACACTTAGATGAATGTAAATCATACAATTCTTTTAATTTCTTAGAAGCTCCTTTAAATGTTTGTGCATTGTCACAATAAATTAAGGATGGCAATCCTCTCCTAGCTATGAATCGCTGAAGGCATGCCAGGAAAGCTGCCGTGGTCATGTCACTCACAAGTTCAAGGTGGATTGCTTTAGTAGCAAAACATACAAAGAGTGCTACATAACTCTTTTTTACTATAGGCTTTCTAATACGCGCTACTTTAATGTCAAATGGGCCACAAAAATCTACACCCGTTATTTCAAAGGCTCTACTCATGGATATTCTTTGTGAGGGTAGAGAACCCATTAATTGCTTAGCAGCTACTGCTTTTAGTCGGAAACATTTGACACATTTGTGCACAACTTTTTTAACTTCTCTGATGCCATTTAATAGCCAAAACTTTTGAGAGAGTGAACTTAATACTAACTTTGCGCCAGCATGCAGTAGTCTCAAATGTTCCCTTTTTATGATTAGATTGGTAATGTGGTTAGACTTTGGAAGAATCATTGGGTGCTTTTTGTCATAGGACAAGTTGGATGCATTCTGGAGGCGACCACCTACTCTTAGAATAGTATTGCAGTCTAAGAAGGGGTGCAGACTAGCCATATGATTTTTTATTTGACTTCCTTTCTCTAACAATTGAATCTCACTAGAAAATGCTTTATGCTGAACATGTCTTATAATGACTAGGTTAGAAGACTGTAGCTCTTTCGGCATTAGTGAACCAACCAATTTATCATTTGGATTTAAAGTGTTGTGTTTGAAACGTAAGAGTAGAGCAACTACTCTCTGAAGTTTATTTAAGTCGGAGTATTTTTCAAAAATGTCATCTGAAATTTGAGCAACCTTTTGTTGCAAATTGCACACATTGTTTTCAATTGTGGGAAGATCAGCAATATTGTGCTGTTCATTGTTTTTAATTGAGGTAGCATCATTGTGCTGAAAATTTTTGTCTAACAATAAGGATGGACCAAACCACCATAGCTGGTAGTCCTGTAATTTGTGTGGAGCAATGCCCCTTGATAGTATATCAGCTGGGTTATCAACCCCTTTAACATGTGACCACATAAAATCTTTAGTTAAGGTTCTAATTTTGTTGACTCTATTGGAGACATAGACACCTTTCAAGCTGTGGGAATTTATCCAGGCTAAGACTACCTGTGCATCAGTGTGCAAAAACACTTTTAAATCTGGATATCTAACAAGTAGAGTCTTATGGACTCTAGAAGCAAGTTCTGCAAGAAGAAGAGCTCCATTGAGCTCTAGATTTGGAATGGTAAGTTTTCTATTGAGAGGTGCGACGCGGGACTTAGAGCACAATAAACTGACTTTAACCTGTCCAGTATTGGATAAAACTCTGAGGTAGAGACAACAACCAGTTGAGTTCAATGAAGCATCTGAGTATCCAACAAGTTCTACTGACTCTACATTTTTTATATCAGCATTGTTAACTGCTCTAGGTATTTGAATAGTACCCATATCTTTTAAATTCATCAAAAACTCTTTCCAACATTTTAGAATATTATCAGGTAAGGTAGAGTCCCAGTCAACCTTTGACTTCCAGATCTCTTGCATTAACAATTTGGCTTTTACCACAATGGGTCCTATCAGACCAAGAGGGTCAAATATTTTTCCAATGAAACTTAGAATTTCTCTTTTAGTTTTAAGATGAGTATAGTCATCAATCATTGGACATGACAATATTAATGTATCCGCAATAATATTGTACTTCAAACCTAACGTTTTAATTATATTGTCCTTATTGAGGTCAATTTGTTCAAAATATTTTACATTGTCAGGTAAGTCGTTAAGTAACTCTGGAGAGTTGGAACACCACTTGTGTAAGCTAAAGTTACCTAATTTCATCAACTCAATAAGCTGGGTTTTCAGCTCTAGCATGAGCTCTACACTGTCAGCTCCACTTATGACGTCATCAATGTAAGTACTTAACTTTAGAGCGTCTGCAGCCATTGGGTACCTATCATGATAGAGGTTAGCTAGCTCTATAAGACATCTCGTGCTTAAAAAGGTAGAGGCTTTTAAACCATAAGTTATTGTTTGTAACTGTAAGCAAATAATGGGTTTGCTTGGGTGATCTCTCCAAAGAATGTTTTGTAACGATCGAAATTTTTCATTAATAGAGCACATTCGAAACATTTTCTCTACATCACACATGAGCGTATAGCGGTAGGTACGAAAGAGTATCAGTATGTTAAATAATTCATTTTGAACTGTAGGTCCATTTAACATGACGTCATTTACTGAGATACCATTTTTAGACTTCATATTCCCTCCGAAAACTACTCGCAACTTTGTTGTTTTGCTACTCTCGTTTTGAACAGCATGGTGTGCAAGAAAGTACACAGGATCATTCAGGACATCGTACTGACTTATGTCAACTTCCCTGGCATGACCCAGCTCTACATACTCATCAATAAATTTTTTATACTTTTGAAAATATTCTGGATTTGTCTCAAACTTTTTCTCAAGTGTGTGAAATCTTTGCAAAGCAAGTGAAAAAGAATCACCAATATTTAACTCTTCTAAAGGGCAATGTAATGGAATGTCAACTGAAAACTTGTTATTTTCTAGCTTAACTGAATTTTGAAAAATTTGTTCAGCTTTATCAAACTCTAAATTTTTATCATTTACATTTTCAGTGACCTTTTCAGATAGCCAGAAATTTTTCATGATGTTTTCCAAGCCATCATCAGTCGTTCCTTGAACAACAAAGTTTGAAACCAAATTCACACTTGACGAGTTGATTTTACATTCATTTTGAATTGTACCAGTTACAACATGACCAAATAATGTGTTTTGAAGTACAAGACCGTTTTCTAATTTAATTACACCATCAATTATGACTTTAGAATAAAAATCTACCCCTAATAGAAGGGCAATTTCAGATGGTTTGTTGAAATCGTTATCAGCAAGCCGCACATTTGCAGGTATTTTACATTTTTTCAAATCAAAATAATTTTGTGGTAAATTTGTAGTAATGGTATCTACAATGTGACATTTGATTGAATATTTTACATTTTTTATAGATGATTGTAACAAAATGTTAGCGCATTCATTCACTTTATTTGGAGTATTGCCCAAACCAATAATGTTAGAATCTTGAGCCATAGGTGTCAAGTTCAATTGGCTTACAAGTGTACGCTTTACAATACATACTTGGCTACCACAATCAAGTAGCGCTTTAACTTCAATTTCTTGACCAGATTTGTCAATAAGTTTTACCTTCATAGTAGGCAATAAAATGTTAGTTTCATTTGTGGATAGATTGGAATGTAATGATATAACCTCTTCCTCTCTTGGCTTTTCCTCATGCAATAGAGTATTGTGACTATCCTTACAGACCTGACATTTGAAAGAATATTTGCACTTGTCAGTGTGATTTCTTAAACACGTAGTACACAACTTATTATCAGTGGCAAACTTTATACGCTGTGAGGCTGGAGCCAATTTGAATTTAGGGCATGTATAGATTGGGTGATCATTGCTGCAAAATATGCAAGACCGCTTTGAATTTGTTTTGGTAACAATATTGGAAACCTTGTTATTGTTATTATTTAATTTAGACTTACCTTCATAGCAGGTACTCTTCTGAGGAGAACTGTCCTCCAAAGCAATTGCTCTTTTTTCTAAAAAGGACATAAATTCTTCCAATGTAGGTAGGTTGTCCGGAGACGACCTGTCGAGATGGTATGCTCTATTAGTATAGCTATCGAGCTTGCGTGATAATATAGATATCAACAGCATGTCCCACTTCTCAACAGGTTGCTTCAGATTAATTAAAGCATATAGTTGTTGACGCACATCAGATATAAATGATCTGATACTTGCCGCAGTACCCTTTTGCATTAACCTATAACCTATAACCTATAGGAGGCAATCGCATTGCATGTGTTTTAAATTCCCCGATATGTACCTACTCAAGTTGGACTAGACTGCACAGTTGCACACCCTCAAGATTTATTATAGGAACTAACAATTTTATTTGAATAAACTACTAAATCAATGATCCCCTTTGTTTCATAGAATAGAATGCGAAACAATACGCAAAGTGGTCCGCAAGTTGCAATTTTTAATTGAACAGCTAATGACGTCATAATGACTTATTCATACGCCAACAAGTGTATAAATATCAGCAAATTTTAATAAAGCTACATCCAAAGTTGGTTTTACGACGAAGTGTTTAATGTAATATTATTTCCTTTTATTATACCCAACAACAGTCCTCCTTATGAGCTCATTCCCTACTTAACTAATATTTGGTGCCCGTGATTTGTCAATAAAATAGTCTAATATGTTTCCTGAAGTGATCTTGAGCACTCCGACATAACAAACAACGTAAGATGAGTTATGAATTATGATGGATACATTCATCCCACATAGGCGATGTATTATTCATATGAACGTAATAAATCACATTTGTACACCCACGTGGAATCGCGATGATTCTCTTTTCTAAATCCAAAGTCCATTATACAAAATTCTGAAGAGAAGGCTGTCGGACTCCCCTGCGAAGGTGCGAACTCCTAATACCTACCACATAAATGCGATTACCATAATAATGTTATATGCTTACCCTCACGTCGTAAGCAAAACCTACAGTTTCTATATAAAATTAGGTGCTTGTTTAAACGTGGTATAGCAAGCAGAATTCAAAGTAGATAAACCTTTTGTAAAGAAAACAAAACTGTTGTGCCAGACTACATAAATTACACTCAAGCAGATGCTTGACTCATTCTCTCATTCATGTTTATTTTATGTTTACGAAATGAAAAAAAGGTTTTTACTAAATGGAACATTTTCTTTTCGTTTTTATTTTATGTAAATGCAGGTAGGTAATAGACAAGTGGGTTACAAATCAAATATAAAAAATGTTTATTCAAGGAACAAGTGTAGTTGTTAGTTGTTAGATAATCGTTACAAAATAAAGGTTCACCTGTTATACTAGACCTCTGCGTTACAAGTTACAACCTAATATTGACTTATGGATATTGATTTCAGTTTTTTTTTCAAGTCTAAAACCTCAGCCGCAAGATTAACACGGAGTTACAAACTTTTCACGGAAAGGAACGTGCGAACACAAAAGTTTGTCGTGAATCGCGAGAGGGGAAATAATAAAATTCACGGATGGCTGGCACACTCGTAACGGGGAAGCGGTCTTCGATAGCAACGATAAATTTGGCGGTAAGCCGACCGATCTCAGATACTTCCGATGTGCACTTTTGTGCTTGAACCACACTTGAACTATGGTACCGTTATTGCAGACTTGAATTTATTAGGCAAGTGAACACTACGCCACGTTGCACGCTCTTGAATAATCTTCGGGAAGAGCTTAGTAAAGTTTCAAGGTACCGAAGTCACGAGTGTAACACCTATGAAAGCGTCGTAGAAACTAGTTTTTTGTAGCTCGTTTTGATATACCTAACTTTCATAGTTAGCGGCTGCACCGATCGCTTCATTTGATTGGATGAGACCTAGCCTTTGAGCTTTTTATTAGCTTTAGTAAGTATATTTTCTGTTTTAATATCACCACCATGCAGGTTGGAATCGAAGCCTTTTTTTTTTTAGAGGTAGCATCACTTACGTAACTCTATCTTAGTACTCGGGAATTCTTCCCGCATCAACAATGCTTATGATTGTAGTTTTATTATAGGGCAATAGATTCAAACATTTAGCCTAAGGCCAGTGGATAGTCACGACGAAAAACAATGAGATGTAAACCCCTTAGTACGTTATACACCAGTAATAAATCGCTGTTTTGACTGTGATTACTTAAGCTTTCTTGCTACGGCAGTTTAGCTCTACCGAGCTTGGTATCCCGTACAGCACGTCTCCATATATACCTTCGTTCTTACCTCACTGAATGCAGCAGTTAGTTGATAGGTAATGTAAGAAGTGAAAGGAGATTTGATGCAGCAGCTTGTGGAGCATCATGGTCTTTAAGCAGAACAGCAGGCTCGTGCTCTCTAGTCTACCCATAGAAGTATGATCTACCGGTGACAGCTCGACTTTTCAGACGATATTTTCAGAGATATCTCTTTCTTCGTTTCCTTTCTAATTCATTTTAAAAGTAGGTAAATATGCAAATGTGTAGTCATGTTCATTACAAACACAGCATTACCCTTATTTGTAAGTAAACCGAACAGTTCTCGAAGCCGAGTCCCACTGGTAATGTATTTCAATTCCCCATTCATTTCCCGAAACCGAATTCCCATTTAGCATTGCAACATTTTCTTTTCAAGTTAATTGTTTTGCCAGTGACAGTTTACAATTAATTCAGAGGGCTCTTAGTTTTTTATGTTGCTAACCATTAGTAGGCATTTAGGCACAAGAACAATTAACTCCAGGAAAACAGCAGAAACCCAGTTTTCTTAAAATACTTAAAATATAGTTTTGAGCTTGCCCCAATGACATGAAGACTTCAAGAAACAAATATATTCATGAATTGAATGCTTTTGTAATTCAGTCCATTCGTATAGTCGCATTTGCTCCACATTTTAATTAGGATACGAGATTTTACCCTATAATTTTTCTGTCAATGAATATCTACTATCCCTAACTACTTATTGAAATACTTTATTAGAGAAAACTTCAAATAAGTAAACAAAACATAAAAGTGTACCGTCATCGCCAGTAAATTGCGGCGGGAAAACCGCACAAATATCCTAAGCGAAAATGGGTCGCTTTCCAATTGACAACGCATGATTAATGTCTTCCGAAACTTCGCATAAATCACAGGGATGTTGTGGTATCAAATCAGAAGATATAAAATGTATTTCTGTGATTTATTAAGGTACAAAAACACAGCTAAACGGTGTTTCAATAGAACCTTACCAAAGCTTTTGTTCAAATTCATTAAAAAAAAACAAAAACGGTAGCGGATTATTATTAGGAAGAAAATCTTGCCAAAATATATGTACCAAAGTAGAACAACATTAGGTGCTATTTGCGATTATCACTTCCAGACAGCTCTACAATAAGACATTTCTGAACCTGTTAGTATCAGATGTGTCAAATAATGTCAATGTTTCGAAACGCTGATAAATGGGACATACTACCTAGTAGGAGCCTGAGCGGTCGGGTTATTGGATTGATCCGACTACAAAGGTCCAATTACGGCGGGATGGCACGGACTACAAGGTCAATCAGTGACTATTGCATTGCTACTCGTGTACAATGCGACTATGATGTGGTAAGAATTAAAATCTCAAACTATTACTTTGCTCTCTATTGTGTCGTCGGTTAAGTTCGGTAACTAGAGCTTCGTAATTTAAAAAAAAAATCGATATACCTACTTAGTAGGTATTCGAAATTACCTGTTTGCATCAGTGATCTGGAATCTATGAATTTGATAGTTTTATTGCAATAAAAATGAATTAAAATATATAATCTACAATAACTGCGTGCCGTCATTGTATAGAAAGTCCTCAATGTATATTTTAAAATAATGCAATCAGTGTCATGCAAATACAATGACACTGTCTAATTGCTGAACAATTTGGTAATTGCTACACTGTTTTCACAATAACAATAAACATCATCATAGCAGCCAGAAGTCTGCCGACTTGCCGCGGTTTTAAAAACCTATAACAGCGAGGTTATCCTACTAATATTATAAATGCGAAAGTTTAGATGTTTAGATGTTTGGATGTTTGGATGTTCAGATGTTTGGATGTTTGTGTTTCAATCACGTCTAAACTACTGAACCAACTTGGATGAAAGTTGGCATATATATAGTTCGTAACCTGGATTGACACATAGGCTACTTTTTATCCCGAATAGTTAACAGGATCTACAGGATAAAATGAACGAAAAGGATTAGCAGCGCCAATTGGCAAGAGGATTTCATTGTCATGTCATGTCACGTCAGTTTGACAGGGCGTAGTACTACCTCTTTGGTCTAACAACTAGCGTTTGACATTCCAGTAGGTACGAGTTCGGTGTAATGAGGTGTAATGTCAAAGAAGTATCCGCTTGGTACACGCACAGATAATATAATGTACACGGAAACTGTAGACGCGTACGAAGTCGCGGGTAACTACTAGTTACATATAATTACCATCGGTCAAGTTACACTGCATCGATTAAAGGATACACGTTATACAACTATAGAACGTATGCTTATTGAACTGAAAACTCAAAATTTAATATCGTAATTCACAACATGATCTTTGAACTAAAGAATAAAAACTGCATTTATAATTTTAAAGGCAATGAATAGACAGACATGCACACAATCATAAACTCGGATAAAATCTTTCTATATATTGTTAAAGGGGTGCTACCACTACAAATACGGTGCAACTCTTCACCGAAGACGGGTGTAATTTTTAAATTACAGTCATTATCGTTATCTTTTTGATGATATCTTGCAAACTAAATATAATTTAACATAAACAACAGGATTTATTCTCAATGTTATTGGCCTTTTTCATCCAATTTTCAACCCAGCTAATATCCAGTTTGTATCATTCTAGATATCTAGTAATGTCAAAAAAGTTGCTCTTTTTTGTGTTCTTTTATCGTTAAATTTTTTTTCTGAAAAGAACAGCATGCATTATAACGAACTGTCAGTAAATATTTTTATTTTTTGTTCAACTTTTGTATTTATGCTGGTTGTTGGTTTGGTGGATACCCCCTCTTAAGTGGTCTTACAAACAAAACGCTCTTTTGTGACCATCTCTCGGCACGCTCCATTGTCCATTGTTACTTAGATGGAATTCATTCACTTGTGCGAAATGAAGACTGTGCAATATTATGTCGATTTATCATACACCTTTTGTCTTCTAAACAATTTAGATACTTGGTTGAGAAAAAGGGGTAAAAGTACCTACACAAAATATGTATTTTATTGTAACGGAAAATTCATCATAAAGTGAACTGGTGAACCTACTTATTTAGAACGCTAGCCATATCATTTGAATAAAATCGGTACACAGACAGTAATACGTTTAGTAAGTATTGTATGCAAGTTATGCAACGTTCATAAGTATGATCAATTTTCGTATAATTTAAAACACATTCCAGTGACGATTGTATTACAAAATCACTTGAAATATGAACATTCTTATCCAAGTGTGTTGTGCAAAACAAGTAGATTTATGCAGATAGCATACATTTATATTTTATCAGTAAAACCAATAGGTAGTACGTGACGTGACTAATCGAAGTTTTTAATTATAGGTACACAATATAATTCATAGTAACTACTAGCTACCTGATTAAAAAAAATAAGCATATTAAATGAATAGAACAATTAGCACGAAAATAACCAAAAATAAATTTGACCTAAAAGTAGATACTAAGTACTTTATTTAATTTAATAGATGATGGCAAGCGGTAACAAGGTCAACCTGGGGTCAATTACTAATCAGCTCAAGAAACGGCAGCTCCGCCTAATGGCCAATTACGACAATTCAACTTGACCATTATAATCTGTTGAACCCTTCTGCTGCGCAATTATCACAAATCGTGTGACGAAATGGCCGATCGGAGCCTTGAATAAGGCCCAGTGTCTACTTATAGGCTAAATGAAGGAAATAATGAAAATAGCTTGGATTTTTATACATACAAATATTACTATCAGTAATCTTCTACAATAGAATAAAATAAGATGAATGAATGAATAGTTCATGGGCAAAGAACTTCCTCCCACATCGACTACTTATCTATTAAGTGAGACCGAAAAATACAGACTAAAAAGACAAAGCAAAAAATAATTCACAATTTAAAACCAGAATGAATCTTTGAATGTACGACAGAAACTATAAATAAACAAATCTTCCTAACCGGATCGAGTCCTCTATTATGTCGTCTGCCGAAAATAACCAAGAGGGTCATTGTACTTTTAAATTCGTGGTATTTATTAATTGGCAATGATTATATCTCGCCCTCTCGTCAGTCGACAACACGAGACATTCAGATAAAAGCTCTGACTCGCCCCTAAAATTCTGGTAAATAATTTATGGGCTAAGCGATTTCGCGGTCCAACTTTTCAAATATTATGTAGAAAAGTCTTGAGCTAAAATTGGCCTCACGTGCGAAACCGGCCGAACTTTGGTTGTGCTTGCTACTCGCTTTCGTTGAGAGCTTTGCGCTGTCGTGACTTGGTGATTACTGCTGGCCCACATTGCAAAGTACACTCTACCTTTTAGTACCTGAGCGTTTTACCTCTGCATCCTCGCTTGTTCCTTTGTTGCTCCCTAAACAATACAATAGAAACGAGATTTACTATTTCCTACACAAGCACCTAAGTGTGTTGCGTTTATACAAGAACAAAAGGCTCCAAGCTCTTCAATCATTTTAATTAAATTCACCATACCTACATAGTCTTCTCTTTGAAATCATAAGTACACCTACATATCATCGTAACTCTCTTGCATGTTAGACATCCTTTGATATCATTGGCAATTTAAGAGACTTAAGGGGTAGTCTTAGAGGGTAGTCAAAGACACGTCCAAACATTATTATTTAGCACAATGTTGTTTTTATTCATATTCATTCAAATAAATGGAAAAACTGTAAAGTATTTAATTATGCTTACAGTGCCTTATAGAGACGTAGCTGTCCAACCAGATATCCTAATCTTCATTCAGCACATCTATCGACATCGGGGAACAGACAAACCAGTTACCAACTCGTCGACAAACACTGCCAGGCCAGTCGACTCTTTCCGCGTAGCTCCAATCGTCACGCGCCAGTCACCGGTGAAACCTCCGCGCGCACGACCGCTGCGCGAGCGCATCGCACGTGTTCCTTCGAAATTCGAATTTGAAATTTCTAAACGTGACTCAAAAGTCAGTGCTGTGCCCATTCGTGACGGGGGATCGATACCGTCCCATGTAGGCAATCGATGAATAGTGAAGTGTTGTGAAATATGTGAATAATTGTTGTGCGATACTGGTATGATCACGGAGTTTACATTTTTATGGTAAGATGTTGTTACTGTATGGAATTGTTGCTTTATTAAACAATAGTGTAGAATTGTGTAATTTGTGTTTGTATAGAATTCCATAGGCT
Source organism: Gandaritis pyraliata (assembly GCA_947859175.1). Lineage (NCBI taxonomy): Eukaryota > Metazoa > Arthropoda > Insecta > Lepidoptera > Geometridae > Gandaritis > Gandaritis pyraliata. The sequence goes on from OX401863.1 coordinate 5,392,525, forward strand.
ATAGTTTGTAAACAATAGTTTCTAGCCTATTGTAAATTAGAACTCGGTTTGTAATCTTTAATCTAGCAATGTTTACACAACAATACCCAACAAAACACATTTGCATAAGTACATATTTACATGCAAAGGCTAATGCCATCACTCTTTCGTGATTATAATACTTACTTAGAAATTATTTATTAGTTCGCTCATAAATATTCAAAATTATGACTGTTATGTAAGTCATCGCATGCACAACTTAATTGGAGTAACTTACCAAAAACTTGTTGTCTATGTTGAAATGCTGAAGTAGGTGGATCGTATAAGAATGAAACATAAGGTCATAACTGACTATTGGCATGTTCTCGATGCATATTAATGCAGACCGCATAACAACTCCTTACCTACCTCCTACAATGTGGTTGCGACACTTCCTGGTGCGCACCACGATACCTATGCACGAGAAACGACATGGAAAACGTGCTGAGTGCAACAAATCATGGTGATTAGAGATTTACGCGACTTGTAACATTTGGAACAAAGAAAAATATATAATTTTAGCATATTAACTAAGCTAAGTAAGGTCCTAGGTACCGGAATGGCATAGAGGTTGGGTATTTTTGCGTCGGATTAGCTGTTAACTCTCCAGAAACAGCACAAATTATTTAGGTTTTTCTAAACGTTTACGGATCTCACCAAAGAAAGTTATTTCAATACCAGTATAGGTAAGGTATATAGCTGCTGATAGCCTATGCGAGAATGTCTAGATATTTTTATGTATTCGTAACAGTATGTTCAATAGCTTGGGCATAAATCAACCACGTTTAGGTACGTAGGTATCAAGAACTGGCAGTAGGTACCTAACTTGTAAACCAAACAAGGACACATATGTTTCCTAGCGGTCATGACGGACTAGTCGCACTTAATATTATCTATACATTATAATTCCATCATCAATATTCATATACCTACATCGTGACCTCATGGATTTAATATTTCTTTGACATCTTTAGTAACAATAAAAAGAAAACTAGTTTATTATATTTGAAAAGTGGATAGAAATCATGCCCTATATAAAATCTACGTACGAATATACCAAGCCGCGTAAATCTTTCGGTAGACAACCGCTGTTTCAGGATGTCCCAGGCCAGATACTGGATTCTATTAATCCAAACAGAGTGGATCAAAAACAATACATGTTGCGGAATCCAGTGCATCGCGAGGTGCAGGCTACACTCCCGCAATCACAACACGATGCCAACACAAAGCAATTGGTAACTCACGAGCAAGCCATGAACCATACCGAGGGCGGGTGGCCCAGGGACGTGCACCTATACAACGAGGATCATATTGAACGCTACTGCCGTCGGGCAACACACGACGAAAGCTACATTAACTCTGTCCTCAACTCCGCCCCTATTATGGAACACTACATAGACCAAAACAACGCCATCGAAATGTATGAGTCCTACTTCAGCTCTATGGATACCCAGGAACCTGTAGAAAAATACAGCATTCGTATCGCAAATGTGTTTCGAGATCCATTCCGCAGACCAGTGTCATGCGTTGCTTGGACCAATGAGAAAAATTCAAAGTTAGCCGTTGCCTACAGCTACAGAACCCTCATGTCTGAAAAACAGAATGATGCTAACGATTGTTATCTTTGGGATGTAAACATTCAAATTGAGCCGATAATCAAATTTAAAACCGAGTATTCTTGTTGGCAGTTAGTGTGCTCGCCTGTAGATCCCGACATCATACTCGTTGGCCTCGAAAATGGAACCGTAAGCGTATTCGATATTAGAGAAGGTGTGAAATGCACGCAAAGCAGCTCCATTTATAACTCACATAGAGGGCCTATAACATCGTTACTTTACACTCACTCGCGAACTAATACAGAGTTCTTTACCGGCTCTCCAGACGGTCAATGCATATGGTGGGATACACGAAATCTTTCTGCACCTATGGAAAGACTGCCAATGTCAATCAAATTACCTTCGGGAGAAACGCCGAATCTAGGTAATGCAGAGGGAGTAAGTCGTCTGGAATTTGATAATGGGTTGCCCACAAAGTTCCTCTGTGGAACGGAATCTGGACTAGTTATAAACGTGAACAGAATGGGAAGGTCACATTCAGAAAGGTTGATTTCATATTGGGCAGCTCATGTTGGTCCAGTTAGGGCTGTACAAAGAAGCCCTTGTACGTTACGCATGTTTCTTACCTGCGGTGATAGTTCAGTTCGGATATGGAGTGAGGAAGTGCGTACCGCTCCAATAATAGTGAGTAAACCTTATCGGTATGAAGTAACTGACGCATCTTGGGCACCTTTGCGCTATTCAGGTTATATGTCAATTTGTGCTGGTGGTCACTTCTACTTTTGGGACCTCCTTCGAAAGTATAAGGAGCCGATTGCAACGATGCAGATTGCAAAAGATGAACTAACTAGATTAACTCCCCATTCGGAGGGACATTCGATCGCTATCGGGGATAGTTGCGGAGCTTTGCATCTCATCCAGCTATCAGATAATATGACGGAACCAGGAAGTCGGGACAAAGTGCTCACTTTCCAAACATACGAGCGTGAGACTCGACGCGAACATATTTTGGATATCCGTATGAAGGAGATACGATTGAAAATTAAAACCGAGGAAAAGGCTGCAGCTGAAGCTATTCCTGAAGAAATTCAAGAAGAAGAAGAACCGGAAGTTGCAGCTGAGGAAGAATATTTTCGAATAGTAAATGAAGAGTTACTTCTCATGGAAAACACAATTCCAAGTAGTTCTATTGGTTAACACATTCAAAATGTTCAATATAGGCAGTGCAGAGCTACATAGATTTTATAAATAGTATCTAACTATGCTACAAAAAAGTATCCCGGATGCTGTGTTCGGAGAAGCCCGCATGTCTCCCCTTGTTGCGGGGCCTGCGGGGCCGTGGCCGCCGATTTATCCCACAAAATGACAGCACTAACATGAGCCTGCCAGAATTCAATTTCGATCCTATTTCGTAGAGTATTGTGAGAGGTGGGAAGGACGGGCTAGGCCTCGTTTAAATGGTGGCGTAAATTACTCGCGGTCGTGATTGTGAATACAGAAGTGCGTCACTGACAACTTTCACCGCAGAGTACCTTACCTAGCTACTACCCAGGTGTCGACGATCGACGTCAGAAGAAACCACGCACACGGTAATGCCCTTACCGATTAGCATAATAAAATCCATCACTGTTTTTTTTGTCAATAAACAACAAATATTATGTAATATCTAGATTAGGATTGTAATGCTATAAACAGGCGCATAAAATTCTACTCACAATTTTCTACAATGTGGATGACTAGATTTTGCTTCAGTGGTTTTAGATGCTTCCATAACAGCCTGTTCAATTAAATCTATTGGGTAGGTACATTTTCTAGTTCATTAGGAACTGTCAATACTGTCATATAAAATCATGGTGACCTAGAAGTCCAGTTATCGTAGCTCAGAAAGCTAGGCATGTTAATTATTTAATAAGCCGACTGGTCATAGAGCAGATCTTCATTCAATTCCAGCATGTCTCACATGCATTACTAGAAAGCGTACGTTTTACAATTTGTATTAAAATTCCAGCATACGACGCACTAGAGCATAATCAAGAGTTTACTATGTCTATGTCCTCACTCAACTTTCCTCTATGTAAGTAGGTACCTACTCGTAGATAGGTTTGCACCGCTAGTACCTACGTCACCGTTTACTTTCTTTGTACCTACTTATGTTGTGTCCAAGTTTGGAAAACGTAACACCATAATTTGAAATCGATTACTGTGAGTCTGTGACGCAATTAGGTAAATGTATGCTTGTTTAAGCTACTTACCTACTTCCTACTTATCTCCATCTAGGTGGTCCAAAATTGTACCCATAAATTAAAGAATAATTGTCTAGTCTTTCAAATCCAAACAACATATACCAACCAAGTTGCAGACATCAACCTACATAATCCGCGAACCAGTTTGTGAACGCAATACATTCCTCATAAATCGTCTCTGTTTAGATTAATTAGGTACTTACACTTGCACTCTTTACATAACATTTTATAATATCAACACTCCTTGATTATTATTTAGACAGCATAATCACCAGCCTAAGAAATCTACAGTTGGACATACCTATTTCTCCTCGTAGACCTTCAGAACGATAAATTACTTACCTACAAAATAATTGTAATTTAGGTATTCACTGGGTATGTGGGTATTTAATAATAGTTAAGTTTTAGCATACATTAGTTAGTATAAAAAGTATACCGCTTCTAGTATTGGTAGTAATACTCTAAAAATAAAATTAGAACATAAAAAGCTCTTCTTATATATTCACAAAGAAAATTATAACTAATACAGTATTTACAATATTTACAATATGTACAAAATACACATGAAGCAGTTGAGCTATCTACACCCCGTTGCAAACGATTTATAGATAGCTCAACTGATCCAAATCAGTACCAATCGGAAGCGTGCCCGATTGCACTGGCTGCATAAAAATACAAGACATAAAAAGTGAAATCAACATACTTTGCCTTCTTATATCTGTGTTAGGGTTAGCCCTTGACATTCTTCTCAGTTAGACAGGTTCTCTAAGTTCATCTAAATGTGACTCAGAAAATGTGAATGCCGGTTTAAACCAAGGATTTACACATCAACAGACATTTGTACTACCAAATAGATAAACGGGTTGGAAATAAGATTGCAATTGAACCTTTATGTCTGAGAGTGATGGGCGCAGTGCAATGTATACAGGACACGTCTTCAGTGGACTCATTGAGGAGTTATACGCAGTGATTACCACTTAACATCAGCTGAGCCATCGGCTTGTTACATCATGTAACCTATTTCTTGACTATTAGTATTAATTAATGTAATTTGTTTTAACACCGTGTTAATTAATTGAATTGAATAAATGAATTGAATTGAATTGAATCATTTAGTTGTATAAAAAACACTATTCTTTGATGCACTTTCAGTGCGAATAGTGTGATATCATGTGTAATAATAAATATGTCACGTAACTATTTGAATTGCTTAGCGCTTGCAAAAGGATGAAGCATTAAATTAATCTATAAACAAACAACTAGGCATTAATATTGAACACGTGCCCTGGGATCGATGGAAGTCGCTGAATACCAATGCCAGATTTGCAAACCCGTTGGTAGTAATTACAGTTACTGAGACAGACTGACCCACTTTGGGCACAGAATAAAAACAACTCTTTCAAGATCATCAGAAACTAATAATTAAACCGTAAAAGGAATTGGTTTTTTTGGCAACTTTTTTGCTCGGTCATTGACTTTAAAATTAAAGAAGGTGAATTCAAACGTTCTTCAGTTTAATTGACCTGATGAAAATTGTAATGATTTGTAATTATATTGCTTCTGTTAGTAATTCCTAATTAAGAGTTGTACTCACCTGTTTTATTTTGATGGCCAAAGATAAAAAAAGCCGTAACAAACCGTTTGTTCAGAAAAGAACCGCAGAATTATTATTTTGTAGGTTTACACACCAATATAGGTAACATGACGTGACAAATACAAAGGATTTGTTTGTAGGCTTGCCTTCAAGGCTCTAGACATAATTAACGAGCAGAAAGCTTCTGTAGACGTAGACCAAACAATCTATTATTTATGTACCTACCTAAGTAGCTACCCACATCTATCGCGTCAAACAGTTTTTTGGCTGTCAGACCTGCAGTGATATTCCAATCTCAGTTGAACTGCAAAGTTTTAAATCATGGTCAGTTCATACTAAGTCATAGTTATTCTGTGACTAAATAGTGACATTATGATGTCATTTAATTTAATTTTGCTGTCAAGTGTCTAAAAAGAATGATGAAGAAATTTCACTGGGCACTGAAATATAACTTGACAGCAAAAGATTGGAATACGGGGGCAGACCAGACCACACTTCAAAGTGTTATTACTGCAAAAGTCATAACAAAGCATCATTTTGATCCAGACATGCCTAATGTAATAGTCGTTGCATGGTTCATACACAATAGAGAAAGTGTTTATTATAAGTACGTACGTGTGGCAATAGCGCGGGTTAATGTAGAGTGCGACTGTACATTAGTTAAATCTCATGGACCTATTGGGAATTAATGTAAGAATATTTTAAATTCTATAAATATTTTTCATGGACCCACTGGGAAATAGAGAACAATAGAATCATGGACTTCTGGGAATAAGCCAAGTAACACACATTTTCTCAAACAAATGAATAACAAAACGTCAAGTAGGTACTCAAGGACAGGCGTCACAGCTCAGTTGGTAATGGCTCTGCCTTCCGTGCTGTGGGTCGTGGGTTCGATCCCCACCGAGAACAAACATTTGTGCGTGGAAAACATAGATGTTTGTTCTATGTCTGGGTGTTAGTATGTATTATAAGTATGTATTTACAAAAAAAAAAGTATATAAGTATTCTATCAGCCATCTAGTTCCCATATCACAAGCTTTGCTTAGTTTGGGACTAGAGGGCGTTGTGTGTAAAGTCCATGAATATATTATATTTATATTATACATTATACATAGGCCAAAGATATTAAAAAACGCGGGAAATTTTAAGAATTTATGATAACCTTTAGCGAATGTAGAATGTTAGCTTGGTGTTGATTGATTTGATAGATTGAAAACCCGTTGATTCAATCAATTCCTTAGTTCCAATCCAAGAGTCTACAAACTTCATTCTCATAAAAAAAAACAAATAAAGAATTTTATTCATAAAGAAAATTGTGACTAATACAGTAAGTATTTACAATATTTATAATATTTACAAAACTTATACACATGAAACAGTTGAACTATCTACAAACCATTGCAAACGATTTATAGATACCTAGCTTACTCGTATCGTAATTTGCAACTGATCCAAATCAAATTCCATTTTTTTTCAATTTGTTCATCTGCTAGATATAATGCCGTTCATAATCAGTACCTATGCAATTTCTATAAATTATTTTAACTAATAAATACCTAAAACCAATTTTAGTAGGATTGTGCATTCCATGCATTCTTCAAGGTAGTTCAAGCGTGCTGACCTAATTGAAATGGCTACGTCAGCGATTGTTATAAGAGGCGCTTCCTATTAATTATGTCTGGTCGATGGGATTCTAGATATTTTGATACCTAGAGGCCTACGTCAGCAAGACGTACCTACCCAAAAAATGTTTCCAACTTATCTAATTTTCTAACTGTTGTTTCTTTTATAAATACATAATTTTTTTATTCACAAAGAAAATTACGACTAATACAGTACCTATTTAAAATATTTATTTAAAAAAATTGGATTTGATGGTCATATGATGCAAATAGTAGGTACCTGATAAATGGAGAGACCTTCCATGTCGTCGTGGTGAGTAAAAACGAAAAGAATTAGATTGTTGTGAGTATTTCAGACATGTTGAGTTTTCAACAAGTTATGACCCAAACTGATTATTTTGAACAAGGCTTTGAAATGATACTTGGGCTTGGCTAAGTACGAGCACTTAGCTATGACTGGAAAGGTACACTAGGATGCTAATGCCAAGGTAGAAAGGGGAAATGTTGTGCTTGAATGATTGAGTGCACTAGATGCTTATCAAACTTCGGCGTGCATGTCACTTCGTTGAGCTGGCTTTCTCATTGTCTTTTTAATTTGAATACAACTGTTTCACAACAATGTTCTTAACTTTCATACCTACTTTAGTACTTCGGCTACAACACCAGAATCATCATCAGCAGCTACTTGTTGGGGTCTTCTGTCATAAAGTTTTATTACAGACCTGAAAAAAATATGACTATGTATTAGGCAAGGCATCAAAGCTAAGTGAGTTCGATGAGTTTTTTTATACATCTTAATGATGGAACAAGCCGGTAGCCCACCTGATGTTAAGTGATAACTACTGCCTATAACGATGCATTGCCTCACTGAGCATGTTCACTGAAGACTTGTCCTGTGAATCACAGGGTCGTCTTCAGTGGAGAGGAGTGACGGGCGCAGTGCAATGCATCACAGGCTATAATACATTGCACTGCGCCTATCACTCTGAGACATAAAGTTCAAGTTCTGAGACTTGGAGTTAGATTTCGAAACTTATGCATGTTTAATATTTCAGTAGTGAGAGGATGGGCAGCGCCGTGCGATGACGCGGGCGGTTCTGGCGGCGCTCGCGCTGATGGTAGCGGCGGGTGCGGCGACTGCGCAGCTGCGACCCGCCGATTCACCACCATTGATAAACGACACACGTGAGTAACTAGTACAGACTTTATCCCTCTGAAGTTAGATGCAACAAACGGAAAAGTTCGCTTGCGTCAAATTACTCAAAAATTGGTTCTGTGCAGATACTGCTGAGGCACAAAGATCCGTTGTGACTACTAATACCTTAGTTTACTCGCTTTGCCTTACTTTACTAGGTCTCTAAAAGCTTATTTCTATCTATCTATTTAGCCGGTATGCACCCACTGCTGGGTGTAGGCCTCGTCTTTAGTACGCAAGTCTCTCCGGTCTGTGCAAGTCTTCTACACTGCTACCCAATTTATATTTCTAATTGAGATATGCAAACTATACTCTCCATTAGAATTTGACAATTCCATGGATGGTAGACTTAACGGTACCATAATTAAAGAAAGGTCAAATAAGTAAACCGGAGATTATTCAATGCGTTCGTCTCACACAGCCCTTCGAATAACAAACATAAAATATAACTGCACAGCTGCACATGTTCTAAGTCACGGAATGACTATTTAAATCAATCTAAAAGCCACTTCACCGTTCATTTGGCAGTGATTCGTTACTTTCCAAAGGGAAAGCGCGCGCAATATGAGATTAGTGTTGAACATTGAACGTTGTTCAATTAACGGGACTGGCTTGTGGACCCCGTGCTTTGTTTACATAATTGGCTGCTGGTATTTTGGAATGAAGATGTGAATTTTCGATTTTGGGATGCCTCTGGTAATTGAATTACTGCTATGTGAAAATACGTTGGCTATTGCGTGGGGCCTTGGAACTTTGAAATAAATTAATCTGCCCAAACACTGCCAATCTCATGTGGGACTGAGAACACAGTACCTACCGGACTTGCAATGTGTAAACTTGTAAGAAGGTCACAATTATGAGAAATCTATTTTAGCACTAAGCACACTAAATAATAGTCGATCAAGCCCGAGTTTTTCAAAATATAGATAGATAGATAAACACTTTATTGTACACAAAGAAGAAAAAGGACGCAAGAGAAACCACAGAACAGAGAAGTAAGAGAAACAATTAAAATTAAAATATATCCCTTATTGTAAGATTTTTAGACACACGAACTTTTTTACTACGTCGTTCAGTACGCCATAGATCCGTTGTGAACTTGTGACTACTATACCTACTTCATTTCTGGTTTCTGGAATCTTTATAAGATTATACAAAATGAACGTGCTTTTATGCCTCTTAGAAACAAACAAAACTGTTTGTAGGCAATTTCAATCACTAATTGATTTTACAGGCTTGAGGCTAAATTTCGAATTCAAAACCGGAGTTCAAACTAATAAATGGGTAAGCTAAGTAATTTTCCATAATATTGGTTACATTACTCTAACTTCAGTGTTTACTCATAATTGAACAAATTCTAGGTATACTTAGCTCATGCTGGATAATGTAATAACGTCGCTTGTAGAAATCTAGTAAACAATTTATAGAAAAGGAGCCAGCTGTTAATTTTTAACCTTGAGCTTCCTTGTATCCGTTCGAAGCTTACAATTTCACATATTTAATTTATTAAATATTTAACTGATTAATTTTCTTGGACAAAAACATTAAATTGGAAAAGCTCATATATAGCCCAAAACAGTTTCTTATAAAGTTATGTTTTATCCAATAAAATAACGAATAGCTTGAAATAGAATGCTATTTTAGTTTTATGATTTGATACCTCAGCTGAAGGTTTCATAAGTACACAGTTCGCTTGGTACTATCTCAATACTGCGCCGCTATGGTCGCTGGCTTTAGCTCTATCACCTTTCCTAACCTACTTACGACAGCACACATGCAATAATGTGATTTTCTTTCAATATCTCACATTGATAATGTTTCCCAGTGAAAATTACACTGTTTCTGCTGGTATACATTGCTTTTTGCGTTGCTTGATTGCAAAATAAACAATCCAGCTGCAATATTGTTGGGGCGTGAATTTTAATGTTTCTGCAACTGTTATCATAAATCGACCGATATAAATATGGGCGTTAATGACTTTGTTGCTTTAAAACAGCCATTTAAGTTACTATTCGATGGCGACACCAAAAACCGCTCGCCCCTTTTCAAAAACTCAAAGTGCAGTCAGTGTAGTGGTGTGTTATCAAACTTGAATACATGAAGGTAGGGCAATTATCACATGAACACCAATTGGTTTATGTAAAACTGAAATACACAACACTACCTACTCATTTCAAGACCAGTGTAATTAATACCTCTATCTAAGTTTTTCACCGCACTATATTTTATTATAGCCTAGAACCTAGATACCTGACACTCCGTTGAAAGAACTGATACGCCAGTAAAAAAGTGGTTCACGTTTGTTCCAGGATGTGGCCCAGAATGCGTGCGATGCGCTGCGGACGGCTGCGTCAAGTGCTCCCGACTGCTCGTGTTACCTGAAGGCACTTGTGCCCACGACTGTCCGACTGGCACGAGAGAGTCATGGGCTCATGATGATCACCTCATGGGGAGGGTGTGCTACCCATCCCATTCTTATAACGAGGTACTTATGCTAGTTCAATTATAAATTATAAATCTTCAATTATAAATCTTCGAATATCTCAAGGTGTAATCTGATTTAGAAGAAGACTCTGTTTTAAAACTTTTGAAACTATCATGGCTATGAACATAATTTTACCAAAACGGAAGATATGAATAAACTCATACCTACACACAAGATTAATTAGAATTTTTTTAAGCGACGAATAAAGAGTGGTTCTTCTTGAAACTACATAAATAAGCACGCTTATTTTTATTCCTTTCAAAATACCCTGCATGATAAAAAGTGGTTATAATATTATCTGAGGTAAGATAAGTACTTAGCTAATAATATTCACTTTTTACCAAAAAAAAAACGTTTCAATAGAGCATGATGCATGGTGCGCGTTTATGTCTTTTTTGGAACATTTTAGGGTCGCCCTCTACGAAACGGTGTCAGCATAGTGCAATGGCTTTTCCGATTGAAGCATGGCGCAATAGCTTTGATGCTCCGATGAAGCAACGCATAAAGTCATTAAAAACACAAAACATTTGACTGAGAATCTGTGTTTACAAATGTTGGATTCTCGTAGCATGTGGAGAAGACACTGAATTTAGAACGTAGATAAGTCATTCGTACTCGTAGTCAAAAGTAACAGTGTTCTTGCTCATAGACTGATTTTTTTCTGAACCGTGACGATATAGGTACCTCTACATTTAAAACTAGATTACCTTGCGGGTATTAGGGGTATACATGCATTTATAATACTTACTGTGATCTTGGCAGTGAAATTGCAAGTTTTCCGACGCTCATTAAATTTCCCGCACTTTCTCCATTCAGGGAAAATTGCGGTAGTATTTTATAACACAAGCCTACGTGTGATCCAACTAACTTGTTACATTACTTCCTGAATTATTTCCGGCGTCTTTGATTGAGGCGATTTCTGATGGTTACCTAGGACTTTGATTACCACACTAATCATCTAGGAACCGATTTGTTTCTAGCAGACTTTTACGTGAGGGCAAGTTTTACTTAGGCACTTCCTATCTATTTGCGAGATGTGAACGACGAAAAGATCTTTATGGCCATCACTTTTCATCAAGGCATGACTGAAGTATAAAGAAAACAACTAATTAGATAAAAACAAAATGGCGCCCATTTTTTTTTGCTTTCCCACAATTTTTTAAAGTCCAGTTCTCTGTTGACAGCTGATAATCGGTGGAGCCTGTGGTGCAGTGATCTGCATAGCGCTAGTGGCAGCGGGAGCAGCGTACGTGCGATGTCGGAACACCTCCCGTGCGCGGGCACAACCACTGCCGCAAAGGACGAACCCGGATGATGATACTAAGCTACGAGAATTTCACAAGCAGCTGGACTGTCTAAGAGTATGTATCCCTTGTTTGAAAAGTGGAACCTCTGGCTGAGACCACTTAATGTACTCCACTGGTCTAGTTCTCCAAACTTTAAAGTTGAATGAAAAAAAAAACAACCAATTCTTAGTTTTCTCACGCGAAGTGAAACGACACCTAAGTTGATTTTTTCTCGAACACCGTTCATCTACCTCACACATCTCTGGCGGATAGGTACGCAGCCTAGAGGTCGCGTTGTTTGAAGACGGCTGGTTTAAAAATTCCATATCCACTGTCTTCCAAAGTGAAGCTGAAAATTATTTGCCGATCATAGATGGAACCGGTTGAGTCGCCTGCGAACATTGTGCCGATGCAGGTAGAACCGAAGCTGTGACCTCATCTTTCTAACCGGATTATCTGCCCGCCACGCCATAGAGGTCGTTACTAAATTTTGCAGTACCTACCTAGTTATTATCGATACGCTGCATTTTTTCGGTTAAATTTTTGTTCTTTTTTAAATCTCTTCAAACATATTCTCAGTTCATCAGCATCATAAAGCATCTTCAGACCGGTTTTGGGCAAGCACGTGCGTGCATCCTTACCTACCACATAATATGTAATAGTTACTACCACACTGACTCATCAGCATGGCATCATACATACCTAATACTGTTACATAGAGGAACCTAATGTTATGGAAACTGTTTTAGGCTTAGAGTAGGTAGGTACCAATGAACGTGAGGCAATGCTAACGGCACAGCTGAATGACGCAATTTACAATGCATCTGGGTTAGTGAATCGGTTTTATTTTAGTGGTACTTGCCCTCAAAGTACCTGTGTTTTAGTTTTATGGAACGTGTTTTTTTTCAGCCTCATGCCTACACGTTACTGGCAATTTTGAACCACACGAGACACCAAGTGCGAGATCTTTACCAACTTGGCAACAACGATGCCGCAATAGCATACAGGTAACCTACTCATTACAAAATTTGGTTTTTTAAACCAAATCCCACGACCCAATCAAGACATTCATTACTTTTTGTGGACACGTGCGTGATAAAATGTCTAACTCTACCATGTGTCGAGTTTTTGTTGCCCTACAAAAAATGGCCCGAATATTGACTCCCTCACACCAGTCAGTGCAGGCGTGTTTATTTACGTTTACACTGTAAAGAAAGTTAAATGTTCAGATAGTTCAGCATGGGAGTTTAACGAGTAGCTTCTCTCTAGGGGCAGAAACTAAAAAAGGAAATCTATGAGTTGGTGAACTCAAGTTTTTATTTTCAAACTCCAAATATTGCTAAATTATATATAGGTAAATTGAGTTTGATACTCTAATCTAAGGTCTGATCTGATGACGACCAGCCGAGACAAGACCTTACTGAAGGAAGCAAAACTTGCAGTTTGGAGAGACTTTTACAAACATTCAATTTGACCGTGATAGAGTCTGCTGCTCCTCAGGTCTGATAATGATCATGGTCGAGGGTTTTTCACGGTGTTTTATCTTGTTATTCACAGTCTTACAACGAAAGGTTGATTCAGTTCCAAAAACGTACTCTCTTGTACCAACAACCACCGTAAGGCCGTAATAAGAACGTAATCGTCGCAGCATATGTAGTTACGGCATAATTATTGTTATTATGCAAAGAACAAAAGTTCACTAATATAGAGACCGTTCCGTCACCGAACAACATAGTTACCTATTGATTTTCATGCAAGGAATTAGAAACGGGTCCGTGGACTTACGCGGTCATGGTTTGACATGACTGCAGTGACTGGTGGCAATGAGCATTGAAGAAGAAATAGGTTAGGTACCTGTTTAAATTCCCCCCGCCGTTAGAGCGCACACCCCGACTGCGATGAACATTGTGTCTATATTCAGCTTATTGTGTTACAGTTGCATCCTGAGCGATCTGGCGAAGTTACTCATTCTACTAAACAAGCACCAAGTGCCGGTGGTTCCGGAGGAGTGGCCACGACTTGCTAGTTGGGCTGAAAGGTAACAATTACTACCTAATACATGAACTTTTACTTCGTAAAAAATTGACAGGTTTGAACTGGCCGATTTTATTTCTGTATAAATTTTCAGGATCCTCAAACGTTACAACCGAATGAACGCAAACCAGCCTCAAGGGAACCAACTGGTCAACTTCCTCCCAGCCCTGCCAAGCCAGGGCTCAGACTCAGAGATGCAGCAATCCTTCTCAACCTTCAAACCTCCTTCGTACTCCCCCTCGTCCTACGACAGCACTATCATAGATAAAGAGAGCTGCGAATGGAGTGACGTCAGACCACCAAGCTACTCTCAGATCGAGAGAGAGACGATCGACCTCTCCGATCATTGGGAGAGGAGACCGATTGTTAGAAGAGAAAGTGTTTGGTTAGAAGATGAGATGTTTGAAATGACGAGGCGACCGCAGGATGAGCTTACTACTGAATTGTAGTTTTATTAAAGACGTTACCAGGCGACCATGAAAATAAATCATAGTAGATATTTACACGAGTACCTACTTTGGCATCTTAGAGAATCCATAAAACTCTTAATTAGCTGGGTATTTGTGGGTAGAGAAGACGGTGACTCGTAAGATTGTCTTCTTACCATACCACCACCGAAGCCTTTACCAAAAATCATGATTAATCAAGAAGTCATTCCATACAAAAAATACAGTAGGCAAATAAGAATGACAGGATGTTGTATTGTATGACAAAGTAAGAACCTACATGAGAGCAACGAAATAGGTATTCTTGTCAGCAAGGTAGTTCGATAAGTAAAGTACAAAACCTAGATTAAATAAGTTGAATTGTAAGTCTATGAATTAAATTAGATTAAAACGTAAATCCTCTGTGGCAAATATTGTATTCCCAAATTGGTGCTTAATGCACGAATGTAGTAGGAATGTTCCTAGGTAAGTCTTTTTACCTAGATACCTACTACGTCGTAATACCTACTTATGAATCATGTGCAATCACACCCGAATAAACGTAATTTAATAGAACTTATTGTTAAACCAAAGTAGATAGCTTAGTTAATAAAACTTACAATAACTAGGATAGTTTCTAGTCTCTTCTTTCTACTTTTAATTTTCTTAATTAAAAATACAGAGGGAAGAAATTAGGCTTAGGTATATCTACTTATTGGAAGATTTACCCAAGTGTAACCTAAGTACCTATCTATACTGGAATCTGTAAATTTGTTGTTTCTGAAATATTAGACAAAGTTCGAAAATTGTTAGTTATTTTTATCACGAAGCTAAATATTATTTATTTAACAAAATTAAAGCGAGATAAGTAACTCTATTTTGTTTTTATTATCCTGCAAAAGCTCTACGCTATGTAACTGGTACCTACTTTATTTAATAGTGACAACAACGTCAACAACTTGCCTACTCATCATATTATTCGAGCAAACAAACTGCGAAACCGGGTAGGGTAGGTAGGTAGGTCTTTTCACATCTGATGAGTTAATTTATTTATATACATAGTTTCAAGTTTCATTTATTCACAAATATTTACAATATTTATAATATGTACAAAATACACATGAAGCAGTTGAGCCATCTACACACCGTTGCAAACGATTTATAGATAGCTCAACTGATCCAAATCAGTTACATAGTATACATAGTACCGATGTCAAAATTAAATTGACAAGTGATAGTGACAATAATAATATTTGGATATTTGACAGCACCGAGCCAAAAAACCGTCTCCCTACGGTAGGTACCTACCTACCTACATTCGGCTCAAGGGCTCTTCGGAGTTTGCCAATAGACGGCGCTGACCAAATTTTTCTTCATGGAAAAGGTATATTCCTGAAATCCCTACCATGTAGGTACTATGATAGTACTTACCTAAATTTCAATGATAGTACCATTCCTTGATTACCTTCTATTCTTTGATTCGTGTTCTGTGTTTTTAGTTCAAGAAAAGTTTAGACAGCGCCATCTATTGGCAAACTCAAAGAGCCCTTGAGTTGAATGTAGGTAGGTAGGTAGGTACTGTTTTTTGGCTCGGTGCCGTCAAATATCAAATATTATTATTATCACTGTCACTTGTCGTCCTCTTGTCAATTTAATTTTGACATCAGCAGCATTGTGACAAAATCAAAGAAGAAGAACAATAAGATATTTTTTTTTATAGATCGGATTGGATCGCGTAAAAATAAAAATCATGAAAAACTGGACTCAAATGTAAAAGGACCGACGGCGTTGATAATTGTATACAACATTGGATTAAGTTGGTCTTCCTGTCTTTAAATAGAAAATTTATTGTCCTTCTAAACCAAAAAAGTGAACACTTTAATTTTTTAATTGAAACGATGACTTCTCTACAAGCTCTTACCCTTGTTCTGTGTAACGGTAAATAATGCTTATTTTTTACAGTAATGTTTGCTATTCCACTTACATTACATGGATATTATATTCTTTGCATTAGGTACATCAAACCTGCAATTTCACTTAGTGTCTTTCTCATTCGATCTGCCAATGGATCTCTGCTTACCAGTTGTTGACATTTTCTGAATAAAAACATTCTTTGTTGAGTCCATGACTTTTCGAAATATTCCTCTGTTACAGATAGAATGTGAGTGAGTTTTAGTGCAGCATCTCCTCGCATTAAATGCTCCTAATATCAAGCCAAATGGTAAGACCCTATAGCCTGTATAGATTTATAGATTGTAAAGGTACTAATTTCCTAGCTTAAAAGCATGGTATGCAGAATTTATTTCAATAAAAACCTTAAATTACACATTTCAGTGTTCCATAACTTGTGTTTTTTTCTATCAAGTACCTACCTAGGTATTACAAAAAGTTCAATAAAGTTTAATTTGTATATAATGATTTGAAAACCTGATAAAATGGATGACAGTAACATTAAAAAGTCATTTGTGTTAAAATATAATACATCTACCAATTTATTAGCCTATTCATTAATAGCCTTAGCCTTCAAAATAACAGGTTAATATTATATTGGTTCACCACATCTAATAATAGAATCAAAACTTTCATAAATTTTATCGGAATGTATATTTTTCAGCTCTCAAGTTCTACAGAAGTGATACTACTATCAACTACTAACTTCACACATTCTGGGCATCATGAAGCAATTGGCAGCATGGTAAGAAAATGTAATCCTTCAGATCACTCGCTGCTGCTGCTAGAAAACTAACCAGTTTCTGCACAATGTTTTCCTTCACTGCTACTTGCAATGAAGGCCTACAAGAAGCCTAGCTGCAAGAACTTGTCTGTTGACCAAGTTTGAAAGCACTACCATATTATTATTACTGAGCGCTTCTGTGCTTCGGAGGGTACGTTAAACTGTCGGTCCTGGCTCTAGCAGTCGTTAAGCTACGACGGAGGCCTAAGGCGGCCTAAAAACTCCATCACCAGAGTTGGCCACACTCATACGAACGAACAAATGAATGTCCTATCCTATACCATTGCTATCAAGCTACATAGCAATAGATGATGATCATCTCTGATTGTATTTGATTCTCAATATTCAATAGGGTTGAATTGATTGATATTGGGTTTAGATGTAACTCAAGGGTGTGTCCTAACACAGCGCGCAAGGTGCGTGGCAGTTACATGCGGCTATATACCGCGCTTGCTTGGACAGATGTTTACTAGAAAAGCAATGTGGATGAAGTCTTCAATAAAACCTCAATAAGACGAGATTGGCCTCCAGGTATCAGAAGAAAATCAGCTCATACGACAAAGAAGAATGGGAGACGATGGTAGAGCAGCTGCTGATGCGCGGTACTTACCGGCGACGCATCGTTGACTTTAGCTCGCATAGCCGCTCTTATCTCATTGATGTCGATCTGGTTAGAGGTATGAACTTCTTACATTATTATGCGAACTCTACAACAATTTTTCAAGGAAAGTTTATGAGCCATTTCATGAATGAAAAAACATTGAAATTTCTTAAGTCAATATAATATATTACATCCTGTATAAAAGTGATTGGTATAATAGGTAGCAATAACAGTGAGTCAGAATAAATAAGTCTGCTGTTGCTGCTGAATGTGATCTAATCTATAATTCTTTCACTTCCAAATTGTCCCCATGTCGACTTTTCTTTGATGAGAACAGCAAATCGTTATATATCGACCCTCTGTCATCAATGGGGTTGATACCGACACGTTACGATTTTTCTTAACATTGTTTTATCCCCATTGTCATATACTTGATGGATATTGACGACTACAATTGTTATACAGGGTCATCGTTTCCAAAAGCGAAGCCCACACTAGGAATGCGGCGCGTAGTTTGGTTCGCATTAGTCCGCCTAGTATTCTTACCGGTACTATGCCAATGGTGGACGCAACAAACTTCGCCGGCTTGCGCAAAACTGCTGCTTTCTTTATGGACGCTTCAGTTAATCAACATTGTCCTGTACTTCGTCTCCCCCGAGGGAGTGGACATAGATGTGAGTGTTATTTGCAATTTATCCACTCGGAAAATGTTGTTAACTTGACGAGCCTAAATCCTAGCTGACGAAAAAGTTATAGGTACCAAATACTGCAGGGCCATTATTTTTAAGAAGAGGAATTCATCATAAAAATATAGTTATAATAATCAACACGCTTCACTCTCGTCGGTTTATTTATATGGTGACGTCATCATTTTAATTTCGCTTTCAGCCAAACAGCTGGTTGATCCCGCTCGGCTTAATGCTGGTACTAAGCGTAGTACACTCGCAGATAGTGAGCACAACTGAAATGGAATTAGCCCGTGTACGGCCGAGACCTACGTTTCATAGGAAACTACCCAGATATTTTAGGTAACGTATCTCTTATTATTTAAAGGTTCAATGCGAATTTATTTAACACAAAAGCTTGTAATAACGCAGCATGATTCAACCGAGACAAAAATGCTGCTAACTTTTCTACCATTATTGAACTGGTGTAAAAGTATTACTAAAATGTATACAGCGTGTAGCTACAATGGCGACATTAAATGAACACACGGGTAGAGCTACTTATAAGTATTCATAAAAAAAATAAAAAAATAATTATAGTCCAAAATAGAAATTTCGAATTTTTCAAACAAACTTAATAATAAAATACGCAACAAAAATTAATCATCCTATGAGTGTCTTTACCTACGTGTTACCGCGCCCGCGCCCGCGCCTGCCTGCCCGGGCGGCTCGGTGGCGGCGGCGGGGCGCGGGGCGGAGCGCGGGGCGGGGAAATCAAGCGACACAAGGAATTCAAAGAAATCAAATAATTTCACTTCACCTTGTTCACTTTACTATTAATTTTATTGTGACCTATGCACCTAGCGCCTTACACTTATTAAATCTTCAAGTTCTCAATGTAGCCGCCGCGCCGCGCCGCCGCCACCACGTCGGACACAAAGATGTAACCGGCGGCGCTGAATATTTGCCCTCACTTTTGATAATACATTTTATTTTATTTTAGCATGAACGTCGTCTGCCCCATAAAAAAATCGAGGGGCTTGAGGTCAGGTGACATTGGGCCACCTAAGAGCTCAGTGTCGTGTCGTCCTATCCAGTATCCACTGAGCACCAAACATTTAATTTACCCGCTCCCTAGTCGCAAAGGTAGACAGATAAACAAATAATAAATCAAAGCGTCTTTATCGCTGCACCTACGTAGACCTGATTGGGTACTTAGAATAGAAAAGCTAAACTAACAAAACCAAGCGTCTTTTTCGCGAAACATTTAGAATAGGTAGATAATTAGCAAAATTATTAAAATAAAGTGTGTCAAGGACACCGGCCCGCGTATCACTGGCTACTGGCTAGGCAGGACGAGTCGGTCGCGCGGGCGGCGCGGGCGGCGCTCTTCAATAGTTAGCTATCCCTTTCATGCACAACGTCGCAATTTCGGATGTCTTCTTCTAACAATACTTTCTTGCTCTTCATACGCGGTTATGACCCGTGAACCCGACAGATGACCTCTGCTCTTACATACAGGTTGCTCCGAGGCGTTATTTAAGAAAATTGATTTATTTCGATAAATCTTATGTTTAATGAAATAAAAAATATGTGTATATTCTGAAAACGCGAAACCGGATACGCTGGTTAATTTAATGTCGCCATTGTAGCTACACGCTGTATATCTTGTTGTTTTACTGCCTATAACTTAGCATTCATTTTTCAAATGATAAGTTTCCACGTCTGTCAGGCGTCCGCGTTCGGAATGCGAAGACGGAAGTGGCGGCGGGTCTGCCGAGAGCGGCGCCACTTCCGCTCAAAGCAAGCCTTCCAAGCCGGCCAAGTTTAGACGAAGGCAATCGCGCTCTGATCTCATTGATAATGGAATAAGGTAAGCATCGCCTGATTCTTTTGTTGACCTGCACGCTTAGCATAACATGAAGGCCTGCAGATCATGTGTGTTGCTATGTGTTGGTTATCTAATCCAATGGCTCACATCAATGGACATCGTAGTTTAGTGTAAAAAGTGACATGAACAAGGTGTAAAGATAACAAATTAATGAAGAGAAGACAAAAAATATTTCGGTTATTTTGTATTAAATTAACAGCGTTTTCTTCTTATGTAAAACAAACATCCTGTTAGTCATGCTAAGCGGGCTGATTCTTTTGTGGTAGGAACTGAATTTAACCCAAAAGTACTTCTTTCGACTTATTAAACGTATTGCAGATCAACCTATGTAAGTATGTAATAATTGATCCAAAGTATTTAACTTTTTAATCACTCTACTAAAAATGGTGTGTAGCTAGCCTTATGTTATCATCGGTAAATAAATAAATTATTTATAACCAGAACACGAATCGGTTTGTTCTGCTGATATAAAACGTGGCTCTGACTTTAATCTATTTTAGTTTTGTTTAACATAGCTTACTAAAACAACCCAACAACCTCAGCTTGTCAAACTAAGCCAAAAAGTATTCCTCATCGTAACAATGTCAATATCACGAAATATACCACTCATAGAATTCCAGGAGGTATTACAGTGCTTTTTTTTCATTAACATTTGTAATGGCTTGCAGGAAAAGGAAGAAAGAAACAGTAAAAGAAAATGTGATAAACAAAGAGGCTCCTAAAAACAAACCATTAATTAAACTTAAGGTAAAGACTAAAGATTCTGATGACGAAGACTACATGGCTTGGAAGAAGCCAGAAGCTCCAATAGTTACGTTCACTCCACCGCCAGATGACGCTACTCCAAACTCATCGAAGTACAAACCTAATATACTGACGAAGAAGCATCTAGAATCTTTCAATGTAAGACTGAACCAACAGATTCATATAGCAAGAGCTATATTTGCTGACGGTGACGACGGCTTTGAAAGTCTGAACGGTAATAACTCGAATGCAAGTGATAATGAAAACAAAGCTAAGACTGATGAGAAGAAAGCTAAAGGTAAGGACAAACCGACTGACAATAAAGTGAGAGATAAACCTGATAAAGACGATGACTATAAATCTGTTGATTCTGAAGAGGCAGTTCCTATGAGTAGCCCTAGTTCGGGCAAAAGGGTCGGTGTTCGATTTCTGAATAGAAACTCGTGGAAGAAGAAAGGCGCAAGGCAAGAATCGTCTGATGAAATCTTTGGGAATATCAAGAAAAAACCAAAGGTAAAATGGAATTATAGTAGTCACAACAAATCCTTATGGGTTTTATGTTAGCCTGCGTATCTGCGTCCCGCTCTCCCATGTATAGTGATATATCTAGAACGAGATAGAACTATTTCAGAGCTACAAATACCCGTTCTGGGTACTATACTGATTAAAATAGGTAAACATTTGATCATAATATGCTACTTTTGATACCTATAGAAAACGCGCGTCACATGTTAGCCTTTTATGATAGTCATAAAAAAATGTCGTGACTTATCGCATTTGTACTGACTGCAGTTAGTTTTAGCAGTTCTTTAGCTTTAAAAAGTAGCATATTTAATGTGACAAAGTCCTAGTCTGTAGTTTTTAGTGTTCCGATCCAGTTTGGAGAAACGGAACACTTAGTAATAATGGTGCAGTTTAGTCCGACGCATTTAATATTATTTTTATAACAGGTAAATGACAGGAACCTTCGACACAGTAATGAAGGTACAGTACGCCCAATGTAAAAAATATATAATCGTGGGTCTTTTATGTACTTACTTTTCATGCAAATGTATTTTTCTATTGCCTCTTTTGATCTGCCGATAATACCACTTTAGAATACTGGATCAGTATTCTAAAATAATGGTCTAACATTGATTTTGTGTGAGTTTTTAATGGTTAATCTAGCAAACTTTCGTTTGGTTCTGTATTACGAGGCGCAAAAAATTCAGTCATTACTTATCCACATAATAACTTTAACCACGATGTTCAATGTATCTCACAAAATTAACCTCCAGAAATCCACACCTGCCATTGTACCGAATCCATGACAATAAAAATATGCTGTTTACCATATTAGTATCTCGATATTTTACAACGTCATGTATTTCGTTTATGTCGATAGAAATGTGTGCATTGCGTTGCGGAGATAGGGGGTAATATGCTATGTTTTTTAGATTGACGCTTCGATTCGAAATTAATGTACCTTGACTCTAACATACCGTCAGGAAAACATCCTGAGAAAACCAACCATACTACTGCAAACGTTAGTTGCAAGGAACTACGCTCAATCGTTGATATAAACTATTCAAATAATACAGTTCACTGTATTGCACAAATTGGCCAAGTGCTGAATGTAATAATTTGTGATCTACCCTCAAAAGTTGACAAAAAAATTATGAATTGTTCTATAGAAACTAGAGAATTACCAGTCATCATCATCAGACGGGGAGTGTTCTGCGTCGGCGCCTTCAATCGCTCTGCCGTCGCATCATACTATGTCTGACTGGGTGGGCCATTCTACTAACAGTAAGCATTACTTTGTGACTAAAGCGACTGTGTTGGGATGTTATGTGTTGTGTCGATGTGTGTAGTTTCGAGAACGTTCAGAGTTTGAGTATAATGCTCTAAAATCGAGGATGGAGTTCGTAGTTTGTAAAACGCAATAAAACTAAATAACTCGATTCTGCACTCGCTTTTCGCTATTTGCTTGCTTGTTTTGTGTAGTTCTGAGGGTTTTTGACTCCCGATATAGTGTACCGACGATACAGAGGCCTACGTTGGAAAAACTCACAATGGAATGAGGCTGTAGACATTTATTTTGAGTGTCTTATGTAATAAATCCTTAGATGCAAGCCCGCGATTCCTGCTTCCATCCGTAAGTAACCTTAAAAATTCAAACATCAATCACTTCCGTGTTGACCCTTCCGTTTCCTTCCCATTGACAAGGAAAAGGAGGCTTTTCCTGAATGAACCTCCGGAGCATTCCTACATAAACCACGACTAAGGTCTTATCCTGATTCCTTCCTTAACTGCTTTAGCATATACATACTTTCCAAATGTCTCTTGTCTTTGTTTTGGTGTTTATGTGTGTAATGTGTATGTAGCATATAATAAAACATGTCTATGATTATTTGAACAGGTGAAGAAAGTAGCTACTGCTCCCAATCCGAAGGTGGCAACTCTGATGTGGGATTTCACTACGCTGGCGATAGTTCTTGGGACCCATTCGCAATTCTAGATCCTACCAGTGATACAGGTAAATATATTGTTAAAACTAGTGTGACGAATTTTTGATACCACTTGACATTTCACAATGATTGGTAAAATTAAATTCGCTACCTATCTCCATCCGTTACTGATTGATTAATCAATCTAATTAGAAACTACTAATGATACCGTTACGAAAATTACTTACTTTTTGAATTTCTCTTTCACCAAATTACTACACAGACACCAAATCTTAGCTCGGAAGATTTACCATTGAGGAATAAAATGCGCTACTAGAAAAAAATGTACACAAAAATTCCTAAGTTCCGTTTTTGCAAAATCGCTTTTAATTTCACATGTTTTATTATTATAAAATCTGATAGAGCAAACATATGCATCTATTTGTAATAATAGAAATAAATTTAAAAATGTCTTACAGCTTTGTTCAGCGCACTTCTACCCTCATTGGTACTTGCTCGAGCGTTCACTCAGATATTAATAATTCTATCTCCAAAGGTGTATTCCCCCAGTGAGATGCACGATGTGGGAGCGCGGTTCGACGCTACGCACCGAGTTATCAGCCGTCGATATCAGTTGGTGCGTGGTCGCGAGAGCTGAAAAGGCTATGGATGGAGACGGGAGTTTATGGGCACCGCTGATTATGAGCGCTGCTGTCGCTTTGTTCACGCCTCTCATGCGTCTTGTACAGGTAAACCAAATCCTACACAAAACGTACAATGTACATGTTTTCGATGCTTATGTATTGGATAAAACTGTGGGGGTCGGTTAGGTAGGAAGGCTGTGTAACAGAAATGGCTAGTTTCTTTTTTAGATTAATAGAATTGTCGCATTGTTCGCACCTTTTATTCTTCTTGTACGGGTAAACCAAATCTTACATGTGACATACATATATACTCAATACTTATGTATGGAATGGTTCTGTGGGGTTTCAGTTAGTGCGAGTTGTGAGTTCTATAATAGATGACATGTTACAGGTTACTAAAGATTTAAGATCTTTAAGTATGGCATCTAGAAGGGTAGTTAGAGGCATATTTTTGTTACAGATATCAATAGTACAAGATTCGCGGACCGAGGAAGAGATTCAAACGTTCTCAACGTTTGCTTACGTGATGTCAGCGGTTGTTGCTTATTGTCAAGAATCTGTGTTATACTTCTTTGCCGGTGCGTTTGGGAATAATGGTTGGTAAGTCACGTCCTATTTTCATAGAATTACAAAATTCACATTACATAAATTTTCAGTTTGAATATTAAAGGTAAATAAATATAAAATGATATGCTTAAAAATGAATGAAAATCTCAGTTTTCTTCTTTCTGAAAAAAAAACAGCTTATGATGTTTGTTTCAGGGAAATATCAGCAAACATCCTATCATGCATCCTACGATTCGGGCTGAGTTTACTCGTATTCTTTCTCCTCTCGGTCGCAGAACGGGCATACAAACAACGTTTTCTGTATGCTAAACTGTTTTCACACTTGACTTCGGCTCGGCGCGCTAGGAAATCAGAACTACCGCATTTTAGACTGAATACTGTAAGAAATATCAAGACTTGGCTATCAACGCGGTCTTATTTGAGGGTGAGTAATTGTAAGACAGTTATCTATTTAAAACGTATACTATTAGCAACCCTGCATGTATTTTTAAATGATGGAAACGTTTGTTACAGCGTCGCGGGCCGCAGCGTTCAGTCGACGTGATAGTATCAGCGGTGTTCATGCTGACGATCACACTGCTGGCTTGCGTCAGCGCACAACTATTGCGGGTTTGTGATGTTTGTATCGCATTCATTCATTATACCTTTTCGGAGAATGGCTGATTTAAACAAATGGCGTTTATTTAGTAGAACGTTGTAGAAACTGCCGAGGTGGATCGGTAGTATCAGCCCTAACCCAATGTCTTATTCATAGTCTTATTTTAGTGCATTTTATTATCTACCAATGGTTATTTCCACATGCTGTACTTGTTTATTTCTATTCATCTCACCTGACATCGCTTAGTAGAGCTAGTGCATGATCATAAGTATAGGATGACCTTACACAACCTGTCACATAGTCAGCTTTCAATCCTTTTTTTTTTCAATCTCCAGGACTCCCTGACCCTCGAAAGCATGTGGCTACTAGAAGCGATGGTGTGGTGCGTATGCCTTGGGATCTACCTCCTCCGTCTTCTGACCCTAGGCACGAATGTAAACCGGAAGTATCGAGGGTGTCTCTCAGCTATCATCACTGAGCAGATCAACTTGCATCTCGCGATCGAACAGCGCCCGGAATGTAAGGAACAACTGACTGTAGCGAACAACGTGCTGAAGTTAGCCGCTGATCTTCTTAAGGTAACTAATACTAATTTTTCTCAATAGCAATTTTCGGTGAAATACGAACGCGACACGTAAATTATAAAATGGGGTATTATCAACTATACGTTTCCAGGTACCTGCTTCAATCGCACGTGTTTTCTTCTTTCATTTTGTATAATTCATAAACCGAGGAGGGTTGCACAGTACACCCATAGGTTAGATGATCATGTTTAATTTTTTTACCATAAAAATGATGTATGATGTGATTCCTTCATTGCACATTTTGAATTTAGCGATATATCTTTTAATGAATTTTAAATGAGTTCTTTTCCGACAGGAACTGGACGCCCCTTTCAAGATAACCGGAATATGGTCAAACCACTACATCTACACAATAACCAAGGTGGTTATACTTTCTGCGCTATCTGGAGTATTATCAGATATGCTGGGATTCAAACTGAAGCTACATAAAATCAAAATTAAATAAATCCTCGAATTTAGTAAAATCGTGCTATAGCAAAATGTAGTAAAAATAATTGTAAATCCGTTACTTTTATTTAGTTACTATTTGTATTACATTAACCTATTATTTAGAGTTAGTACAGTCAGCTACATAATCTGATTTACAATTAGTACGACAAAGATCGAAATAAATCTGTAACTTGCAGTTTTTGTGATCGATTATGTTGATCAAATTTTTTTCAGGTTGGTAGCGATTGTGTTGTTTCAATTTGTCAAAGTAGGTTAGTTTAGAAAAATGCAGCAACAGAATCGGGTGCATTGTGTTGCTAACTGTACTTTTAACTGCGACAAGCCAGTTTACAGCAGCTGCGGAGACTAGCGTCGGGCTGGTTTATCGCCCGATCTCATATTATCTAAGCAATTGTATATAAATAAATAATATAAGTACCTAATTAAATAGGTACGTCTAACGTGCCTAAAGGAGTAATTCGTGAGGGGATTCAAAATATGCACATGTCTCATGTCATTTTGCATTATGTAGGTATTTAGTTAATCCAAAAATGAAATATCTAGTATTTCAGAATCTTAGAATATCAGAAATGAGCCTAAAAGTATGGGTAGGAAAAGAAGTATTTTCTTATCTAGCAAGCCATATTATTCAATTTTAGTTAATTGCACTGATAGAAAATACTTTCAATTATAATTTAGTTTGATTATACCTAAATGAAATCTTTATGTACTTCGTACCTAATTGTTGTGCCAACAGAATTTAAAAGCAACAATGGATGAAATTTCCTGTGAAATAAAAACATTACTTTTTAACCTACTTGTTAGTAAAAATAAAATCTCCTTCAAAATAATGGTTTTTTTTTTTCGCGCCCAGGCACTTTCAATCAAAATCATATTATTACTTAATTATTTATTACAATTCTATGTAACTAAATACATATGAAAACAAATTCATTTAACAATGCTGCTCAAATAAACCTTTCAGTTGTGGCTTTTGTATTTAATTATCTAAAGTTTTCTCTGAGAACTTTTTATGTCGATACAAACTTGAGAGATGGTATCTGTGGATGGTATGCTCCATAAAGGAAATAATAATATCTTCTATACTATTATGCCTAATTTAGTTAACTTATAAAATATAACTTATAAACAAATTAAAATGTACCAACCGACAACGCAAGAGTAGTACGTACACGGCGACACCTCGACCAGACTGTCTGTTTGGACTGAAGGAAGTTGAATGAACGTTCCGAATCATGCGAGGGACGATAATAATTATGTTGTGTTTTGTGGGAAACACTGCGCGCGCGCGCCTACATCTAAGCTATTGCGCTTCCTTTCAAACGAATTCTCTGTATTGTACATAGCGTAGTTATGTTGTTGGGTGTCTAACCTTGGGGGTGATTCTAGACTGATGACTCCAAAAACTATGGAGTTTTGACAGTTCTTGGGATATATATCTATCGTGATAAAATGTCTATCGGTCTAGAATCGCCCCCCTGACGAGTAGCCGTGTGTACCTTTCAAAAGAACGATACCTTACCTGGTTTTAAATGAGAAAGTAATAGGTACTTATGTAAACACAACTACACACGCCTTTGTCGTTTGAAACATACATGTTCTAGAATTTGAAAGCAAGAAAGTAAGATACCACAAACACATTTTATAATTTCGTATAAATAACTAGTCATCGATAGTTTTATGTGCCAGCAAAATATAGAATTTGGCGGCCATCAGTAATTGATTAATTAATTAATTACTATCATACCTGCATATCCTAACCTAATTTTACAGCACCAAAATTGTTGTCATCCCTTTCTCATAACTGAAACGACAAGGAGAGCTATAATTTGAGTGGTGTCAAATTCGGTTAGAATAATGTAACTACAGAATAGGGGACATTGGCTGATTGCCGCTTGACACTATTCTAGTTCGGCTAAAACCCCAGACAAATATACATGTAAATAAGGAAATGATTAATAAAACAAAAAAACAAGTAACTATATTAATCTAATAAACACAAATTTACTTAAAATTACATACAATAAATCTTACTTTACCGGCATAATTTAGTACTTGTATGAGTTTTTGACATACAAAAAAATTACATTGTTTTTTATGTTATTTTTGTCCAGAACGATATAACATACGTGCCATAGTTCATTTAAGAAATATCTATTTTGCCCTCATCTCAAACAAAAAACATCATAAATTCATTGAAAATCTAAGTTTAAAACAGCTCTCCATAGTCAAAACACTATGTGTGAGCTTTTTTATTATCGAGTTTTTCGTCAATGTACCCAGGCTGCGACCTAAGATAAGCCTATTATTTCTAAAATAGCGGTGCCTACAGAGACGCGCGTTATTTATTGCCAAGAGAAATCATTTCTTAGTTTACAGTATGAATAATAAAAAGGTACAGTCATCATCCAAATTTGGTACCATGTCGGTACCAAATGTTTGTACCTGATAAAAGGTTAGACTAGAGATACAATAATTTTAAATTTTAATACCATGACATGTTACCTAATTCTACAGACAATAAATATCATTTATCAACAGTAGAAGTTGATCTGTGAAGTGATCAAACTAAGATTTATTTCCAGTTTTGAATGGAAATTATATTAAGATATTTTATATACAGACCATTCACTGTAAGGGCTCACGAGACGGTTTTTCGCCGGAGCTAAGCCCGGCGTCAAGTTAGCGCAACCGGGCACGGTGCTCGCCGCGTCTAAAAGACCGGGCCGTGTTGTTAAAACCGTCTCGTGGGCATGAGCGCTCAGATGTCCCCTGCCTTGTAAGTGCGAACATCACGGCAGGGGACATTTTACGGTGAACGGTCTGTAATAAGATTGATAATTAGGTATGTCACAGTGAAGTTCAATATTCGACAAAATATATTTGAAAGAGATAACGTCGCAACGATTCGAGTGACTGTTTTCAAGCCGAAAATTATTGAATTTTGACATCAATTTCTTTCTGAAATTATCGAAAGTTGCCGCGCATAAGGCACCTGGAATCGCTATCAAGAAATTTGGCTTTAGAGAGCGGATTAGTGCCGCTTCTGAATAACTCTGCGACAACGACCTTACTTCCAGTGCTTGGGTCGCTTTATAAATGTCGCAAGGTGGTCCCACTGATGTTATTCGCGGCGGCGCTCGCGAGACGTGGAGCGGTGCGACCGGCTGCGTCGCGCTTCGCGGTCGCGGTCTCGTCCGCGCGACTTCTCACGCGACTCACCGCGGGTCTTGTCGCGCGATTCGCCGCGTGTTTTCTCGCGTGATTCACCACGTGTTTTGTCGCGCGACCCGTCGCGGGTCTTCTCGCGCGATTTTTCACGACCCTCGTCGCGCGATCGGGACTCTTCGCGTTTGCCGCGGCTGCGAGATCGGCTGCGTCTGTTGACAGAAGGTGGGAATGTAATGATGTTGATGAACGTTCTTGCATGTTCGAAGATCACAATATTAATAGTAAAATGAACATTTTCTACGATTTCAATGCCAGTGAACTTACATCAAGAGATTGTATAGCTTGAGGAGAAAAAAAACTCAAAATTCTCTCTACGCATAAACATGCAAGGGGGTAACTCCCACTGCGGTTTTATTATGCCGACGGCGACGCGGCGCAACGCGTATCTAGAGCTCGAACGGGTACCGTTTTGACTTCGTGGCACCTTCGGTGGCACAGTTTAACACACGGTGAACCTGCAAATGATAGATAAATGCTAGCTAGTTCATACTTTTTCTCGCGCTCCTTTTCCTTGGTTTTGTCGCGGTCGCCTCGATCGGTGCGTTCGTCCTTGTTCCGGTCGCGGTCGCGGTCGCGCGCCGACTCCCGATGCCGGCGTGCGCGTCGGTCGAGCTCGCGTCCGCCCACGTAATGTCTCCGTCCGCCGCTACGCTCGCGTTCTGACGCACCGCGCTCTTCGCGCCGCTTGTCTACGTTTTTCTGAAAATGCCATTACTATTAAAATAGTTATAGCATATTCATCCATCTCTTCTCATCATTAACAAGTAAATTCAAACTTGATTAATAGGCATAGTGCCGAGCTTAGGTACGTCGCCGGTTTGTTGGTAACAGTAGATGTAAAGAGTGGTTTTAATAAAGAATTTTCGAGAGGTTCTGCAAAATATCGTACCTTTAGTTCACTCATTTTGTAACGAATGGTTATAAAACCAAGGTGCAGCTTCCCGCCAAAGTGATCGGCCAGTCGCCTGTCGTTGTCATGGATACCGAGATACGCCGAGCACACTTCGCACACGCGTAGTTTCTGCTGCTGGTACGATGAGGCCGGCATGGAGTTGCGATATTCTTGTTCGGCCACAGCTTTCTTTTTGCGGAGTTCGTCAATCTAGAAAAGAATATTAATGATTCTAACTTTTACCTATTATTTTTATGAGTGTATGGAACAAGGATATGGCGCACCTGATATTAGTGATAATCTCTGCCAACAATGCATTGCATTGGGTTATGATTGATTTACTGTTTGTGAATCGACAAGGCCAGAGTTCTAAGAGTTTTCTTAAAACACCAGTAATTTTATACGTCACTGACGTCGCTAAAATGCCTGACTTTTTGGCTTTGGTAACTTGTGAAATAACTCTAGTTAGACAAATCCAGGTGACTAAAATTCTTACCTCACCCATAAGCATCACACTTTCTTCAACCATGCCTTCCTCCCCCAACGCCTCAGCCCTGGCCAGCTTCTGACCAATCTGTTCAGCCAGCTCATGTACTGCATTAGCTTTCTCCGTAACCTCCTGTGATAGCTCTTCTTGCGTCTCAGCCAAGCGTTGTTTCGCGGCTGTCGTGCGACGGTCGCAATCGGCTATAAACGCCTCTAAATGTTCTGCAGCCTGGAAGATTTTGATAGAATAGTCTTATAAATTGTTAAAAAAGAGTTCATCAAGCTGATCAGCAGAACATCTAAATCCATTAGATTCAATTAATTGCTTCAAGAATCAGGAGGATTCAGTGCTTAATTTAATAGCACAAAGATTATGAACACTTACATGACTCTCAATTGGAGGCACTGCCGAAGCAAGAATTTATCTGCTGCTGTTACAGGATGATATTATTCCAAAAATCAAAATAATCATACATTACAGTAGGTACTCACATCAATGTCGTAAAAATAGTCTTTGGATTTGGATGCTAACTCAAAATCCGCCCGGAGTGCCAGATCATGTATTTTGGGGCAATCCCCTAAGTCCATTCGCTGTAATCAAAGTTAAACCACCAAGATATAATGTGTTCCTTTCCTTCTCAGTTGCAGGAACATCATTGTTTTTTTTTTCAATACATAGGTAAAAGACCAATAAAAAAATATCCCAGTTAACTCCAAACTAGACATATTATATATAGAATACAGTGCAACAAATATAATAGAGCAATATTTATTATTTGAATTATTAAAAAAATACATACAATATCACCATCAGCTCACATGTCCCCGTATCACTCGCCAGTTAAAGGTGAATTTATTTAAAGTACTTACAAAAACCAGAGGACACCTTTCCAAAAATACCTGCCTAACTAACCCTGATAGTAAAAAGAGAAAATTGAGAAGAATTATTGGTAGGTACCGAGGTACTTCAGGCCTGTGATATATCTGTGCAAGTTGTAGGCAAATATAGCTATATAACAGACCTAAAGTAAGAATGAATTAAAACCTTGTCTGCTGCAGATCTATTCTGTTTAAAACACATTACAAAATCTATTGTCTAAAATCTTCGTAGTCCAGTGGTTAATGAGTTGACTATTTTGCCTTCCTGATTATAGTAGTGTTACATAAAATCGAATTCATAATGTAGTTCAGTGTTTGAGAAATATTTGAAACAGCTGAAAATAAGTTGAAGAAAATTGGACAATCTTTTTATCAATTTATTTTAAATCAAAATTTATTTTAAAATACAATAACAATATTTATTTCAAGATTGACATTCAAAAATTATTATTGAGACATGCAACACTTTTTTGACTAGCCATTTAGACAGCTGAGTACATACCCAATGTAGTTTGATAGTATATCACCGAATACCTCTCACCCGGCATTAGATTTTTCATGTTCCTAAAATTGTATGTACTCACCAAAGCAGCTTTAGCAACCGTTGAATAATTTTATTAATTAGAGCCATATTAAATTAGTTACTGCTTAGCAGTAAGAATACAATCAGCTAACTATAAGTTTTCATACGTACATCTTGGTACTTACAGAACAGCCTAACTCATACAATCTATCCCTCATCTGTTAAGTATTGTGATGAGCAATAAAGACTAGTGTGGGGCATTTCTGAAAAGCATATTTCACCACAATTAATGCCACTCCGATGTAATGTTGATTCAGCAAAATAGTTGCTACAGTAACACATTATGATAGTGAAGAGTATAAAAAGAAACCACATTCACTAAGATACAAAACCAATCACTAGTTTTTCACTATCCCAGTGTATGTGAGAAAATGAAAACACAGTTGGTAAACCCCAAAGAATACAGGTCTAAGGCGTGTATGCTCCAAGGTACCTACACAAGTCTGAATGGAAACCGAAGCATAAAATTTAAAAAAATGTCTAATTAGGTGCTGGAACCTCGATTCGGACTTGAGAAAACTTGCAGTACACAAGCCTTGTGGAGTTCTAGTCGGTGTGTACCAAATTTGCTTGGAGCCTTACGCAAAAGCGGAGGAAAAAGGAGCCACTGAACAAATGAGGAACTTGTAAGTGTCTCTTAGTAAATCCAGTACAGACCATTGATAATAATAGAGTTACTATAGAAACCCGAAGAAGCAAATATGAAACTGAACTACTTACCGTGGATGAAAGTATTTCGTGAGGACAACATTGCATTAGAAATGATTTGCACACTGTATCGTCATAAAATTTTACTGCATTTCTATCCGCTTCGCCTGAAACAGAAGATCAATTTATTATGGAAATTGGTTTGCTGTAAATATTGAATTTAAGGTACGTGAACTGTTGTTACAGAAACGTGTAATTTTATTTTACCATTTCTAGTCGTGCCCATCAATTGATCCAACATTGCCCTCATTTGCTCGTGAGCCGACATCATGAATTATTTGACGTTCACACACTTTGAAATAAAATTTATATTTGCATCTCCGACTAAATACGAGCATAAATCAAATTCGGTATGTAGGTAGCTAATAATCCTGAAACTTCCTCAAGAAAATTGCGAAACACGCACGCCAGCACAGCGGGCACGGAGCGAGTCAAAAATATTTCTAAAATGGCGTCAATTTTTTTCTTTTCAGTCGTAGCAATCATACACAGTGTTGCCAACCCCGAGAAACTAAAAAACAACAGCTCACCAATGAAAAAACAGAGAAAACAGTAGGTAGAGCAAAAATGGCAGATTTCATACATTCCTCATAGAATTACCTACTTTTATTACTGACTATTATTATTATTTATTAATATAAGGACTCACATTCTTGTTATATTATAATATTGATCACAACATAATAGAAACAAAAATCATAGTAAAATTATTTTCCACTTTCATCCTCAATTGCCACATCTTCAATATTTTCAGACTCATTTTCCTTTTTAAAGTCATACATATTTTTGTGAAATTTCTTCATGGTGCCTTTCTGTCGCTTCAAATGAGTAGCAATTGGTTTTTTCGGATTTAGTGTCATTGCGTTTTATTACATAATGGTTATTAAAAAATATTTTCTTGTTGTAATAGGTGGCGCTGAACGCTAATTGAAAAAACAGTAAAAATTATTAATGAAACAGCAGGAGTATTAATGTGAAAACAGCAAATCTACTGTTAAAACAGTAGGGTTGGTAACACTGATCAAACATAGACTTAAAAGTACAGTGTAATATGGACCGGTTTATTCCAACACTACATTAGTACTTATGGAAATGACACAAACAGACGCTGCTGCCATGACATTGACTGTTAAACCTGTTGAAAGATTGCATCCATGTAGTAAATAAAAGGAGTTCTGTCACTTGTAAAGCTCCCAATATATGTTGGCCGAGCGAACGCCAACGCGAGCCAACGCGAGCGTAAGCAAATCGTAACAACGCAATTGCTACCATCCACATCTTTGGCAAGCCTACGCAAACTATTGCAACCGGCCAACGTAGACGAGCGGGCCAATATGTGGACACGGTTGGCCGAGCGCAGGCAAGCGCCTTTGATTTGTGCACAAAAACCGACACGGCTCCGAAGTGAGGCGAGTGGCGGCGAGCGACCGCAAGCGATGACAAGTCACTGCAAATGTACTCTCAACACGTTGGCGTTTGTAAGCACTCGGCCAACTAAGGCGAGCGACACCGAGCCATTTCAAGGCAAGGCAAACATGCCGTCCACACGTTGGCGTTGGCTTTCACTCGTCGACGTTGGGCCAACATGTATAGGCGGCATTAGGAGCCATTGGAATAAATGTGTATTACCATCGATTAATGAATACACGGTATTACATAGGTATGTGTTTTTATTATTTGATGGAATTCGTTTTCAAGTTTTGAAGAGAAAATGCACCATTTTGTCGTCAAAACAAACGACTTGACGTATGACTCGACTTGACTAAACTTATTTCAAATAATCCACTTGACACGGGCAAATTGTCTGTCGAAATGACAAGAAGAAAAAGAAGAAGCAAAGCAAACGGAGTGCCAAAACAAAATGTACTTTGGCTGTGCTGAGTGCTTTGCTGAAGATTTTTTGATTTTTGCGATTTCATATTCAGCACTCCTCGGTCACCTCTGTGGATTTTTCAGTTCAGTTCAGTATCAAAATGAAAATAACACATAAAACTACATAAAATAACGGTTATGAACGGTCTTTCATCGTTAGAAATTTAATAATATATTCCAGACATATGAATATGACACCTAGACTTACACTGTCTTGTTATTAACAAAACATGGCTCTGCTAAGGGTATTTATCCCCGTATTCCAAGGCAATTATAATGAAATCTACTTCAAAGGATTTACCAGTGGTTTTTCAGAAAGCACTTTTACTGTTTACCTAACAAAATTTGGCTCTAAAGCCGAAATAGTAACAGAAAGATTACACCGAAAAAGTAGCGCTATCTATGGATATTGTGGTGATGGTGTACCAGAATTCAGCAAATTCTCTAGCACCATACTTTTAAACAAAGAAAGAAGTCAACTGAAGAGGTTGGTTATTGACGGTCAGGCAAAATCAACAGACAACTCGATCATCATGTACTACGAGTATGATAAAATCAGAGATTCCCAGACCATTACAGAAAGTACAGATATTTCAAAATTACAAGACCTGATACATAAACAAAACGGGATATCTCAAAGTAAAGTGACTTATGTTCAGAGTATAAAAATTCCTTACTGGATATCATCTTCTATGTTCCTTCAGCATATCTGCAACTATTTGAATTTAATGAAATGGCTTATTGAAGCTGTGAAGAAGGATAACAAAGTTAGTATTCTAACTAAATATATAGTTGATTGAAGACAAATGCATAAATATAACTGACTGTCTATGTTGTCCCACTCAAAGACATACATTAACAATGAGTAGTGACGAATGAAACCACTGCTAATTTTAAGTAATACTTATGTTTTAAGTGATGGAGTATGGCAGTGAGATTTATTATAATTTTCAGATAAGCATAAAGCAAGGTAACCTCGTCCTGGCTATGTTGACAGATGTTCTTTTAGGATATGTTTTATTACAAATGTTACCTGAAAACACAGAAGATATTAGAAGCTACTTAATGGATGTACTTGAGGTGAATGTCTTCCTCTTACACAAACTTATGAGTAAATTTCTATGAATGCTTGGTTTGATTATAAAAAAAATTAAGGTAAGTAGCTACACATTGATATAGCTAGTAGTAACTTTTTTCTTTTTTAAAGAGATTTATTATTAAGTATACTTAAGGCCTGTTTCACCATCTCTGAGTAACACTATACATCAAATAAAATTATACCCATCTTTGTCTTTGACAAGTCTAAAGTAGAAATGAAGATATTTATATTTGATGGATAACATAGTAATCGTGAGATGGTGAAATAGGGGCTTAATCTATAAATAAATTCTAGTTACTGAATATTTTCTAACAGCAATAACATATTCTTTTAAATTTCAGAAACTAATAAACATGCTCTATTCCTTACTGACATGGCTCATGGGTGCTCCAGTTGGGCTAAAACTGAATAATGCATTCAATAAGATGTTGGGAAAATACTTCTCATATCATGTCCAACTGTGGTGGCTTTTTTTAGGTAATTAAAATATATTTATATAACTAAATGATGGAACAAGGCGATGGCCTTGATGATATTAAGCGGTTACCTCTCAATGCAGTGCTACATCGAGAATGTCTACTGAGGACGTGCTTTGTGGTACATTTGCACTGCGCCCATCACTCTGAGACATGTAGGTGTTAAGTTTCATGTGCCTGTAATTGCACCAGCTCCCTTGAAACCAGATATACATATAACAAAGCTGTGCCTTCAACCAAAACCGAGGTAGCTAGTTAGCAGGCCAGAAAAGAGTTGGATTGGCTGGAGTGAGGTTAGCAGGGGACAATAAACCCCAAAATGGGATGTCAGTGCAGATCTTATTCCCCATCTTGAATTAGAGTAAGACCAGACCATAGTCAATGGGATTACTTTATTTTCCATTTCCAAGAGTAGGTGGGTAGGCATAAATCTACTAATTCGTGGTCAACTACAAGGTACTTCTATTCAAATCAGTTCTGTTATTGCTTGATTCACACATATTCATTTGTATTTATTAAATAGATCAGTACTAATAAAATAAAAATGTATATTTCAGATACATGCAGTACAAAACTAGATGTATTACTCAATGTGTACCATTACATTGGGTATTTAGGACTCACCTTTCAAATAGCTGTGATTTCGGACACTATTTGTGTAGCCACATTTCACTCTTACTGCATTTATGTCTATGCTGCAAGGTAAGTACCTAATACACATTTTCTTAAAATTTAACAATAACTAAGGAGAAAACAGATAAATTTATTCTGTATGAAATTCAATATATACTCACCTTCATCTCACATCAGATATAGAACAGTACCTACTATGTAATTTACATCGTCACAGCTATATTTTTTTCAGGCTCTTCAACATCCAAATTTCTGGCCTGATAGCCTTACTAAGGCTCTTTGTGGGCAGAAAGTATAATCCTCTACGAGGTGGCATAGATTCCTGTGAATATACAAACCAAGAGTTGTTTGTAGGCACTGTTGCATTTACCATACTATTGCTACTGCTACCCACGACAGCAATGTACTACATTGTTTTCACTGTGGTAAGTTTAAAGAACTAACGATATTGCGAAAATAAGAGATTGTGACGTCAAATATGTGTAATATAATCGGAACTTTATTTTTCAGTTCAGAGTTTTATCGCTCACAATTCAGCACATCCTCGCAAGAGTTATACACATAGTACAGACTTTACCTTTGTATGTAGCAATTTTATGGTTGACGAAATCTCACAAAGTAGCAGGTATGTATTATTCTTAACATTATTGTAGAGATAACGTTAGTTTGCTTCAGCTTATCTTTAGGTCTATAGTAGTACCTACCTATTCGGAAGTTAAATAGGATATGGGCCTGGTTCGACGGTAGCGCCCTCTACATGTCTTGAAATATAGCGCCCTTAATTACTTTGCAGGAAACGTTCTACTAGAAGTGGAAAATA
This sequence comes from Gandaritis pyraliata, assembly GCA_947859175.1. Lineage (NCBI taxonomy): Eukaryota > Metazoa > Arthropoda > Insecta > Lepidoptera > Geometridae > Gandaritis > Gandaritis pyraliata. The sequence goes on from OX401863.1 coordinate 5,430,572, forward strand.
CTGAAGAATCACCAACATCACCTCTAATTGTTAGAGTTGAACTTCTTAGTAAATCTATCTTTGAGTTAGTGAAACAATTCAAACCGCCAGTGGAAGTGCCACAGCATGTAGAATGGACTAATCTTCTATCAAATGTACTAGTTGGGAAACAAATAGTGTAAGAAATGCAAAACTATTATAGGTAGGATATTAATTGACGTAGAGCATGCTCAGGCATTTCATAAAACTGATGAACTAAGGGCGTCTTGCACCAGAATCACTAAACGTATTTAACAGCTAAATCGATTTAAATCTGACGTATTTGTATGACTTGACAACTCGCTAAATACTATTTAAGAGTTAAACGCGTTTAGCGATTCTGGTGCAAGCCGCCCTAAGTCTAAACCAAATAATTTTTTAAATACAAGTAAATAAAACAAGTAAATTGTCTGGACTTATTTTAATATCGTTCAATATTTTATATTGCGCAAATAATGTTTGGTCACTTCATGCGTGAATATCCAATTACAAATGCTATCACTAATATCAAAATTTGCTGCAAACTAGGCAAAATACACTAACGATTTAGAACAAACCAATTCCCAAACATTTAAAACAACCATAGTTAGATTACATTTCAATCCACGCAATGGAAATTATAATGTTGGATACATATAAGATACTTATTGAATAACATCTGGGACCAAAAGTAGGTATGGGACACAAAATATGCAATATTTTTCAGACTACAAAAACTTATTGTCTGCCTCTTCTAGTCTAGATTGTAAGTACCTGTTGGTACTTTTCAAATAACTGATTATGGTAGGTAGGTACACTACACTATCCTGATAAAATAGGCAAGAAATCTTAAGTTTTATCAAAAATCTTCCTTTATAAGCTGTGTATTAGTTTAAAAGGTATTTGTGACAAAGTTGTGCAAAAGTTTATTTTCTTTCTGTGTTTAATTAGGCACCAATTCGAATGGAATGTTTGTCACTCTTAAATTACGTCGCACATAATTTTGTGGCCCAAACATCATCTTCTTCTCTATTTTATATCGCACTGGTACATTTTCACAATGCAAGTACACTATGTCAAACTTTAACTCTTTAACCTTTTTGTATTTTGAAAAGGAAGATTTTTAAAATAAACAGACTATATAAATTCATAACTCTATAATTAGTTAATGCATGCCCAATGTTAAAACTTCATGCAGTGAACAAATCTTCAAATATAAAATGACTGTTAGTCACAGAATAAAAGCGCTGATCTTGCGAACACTGATAAACATTGATTCGTCAAATAAATATTGTTAGTAAAGTTCAGACGAAATACTTGGTACGAGGTTGACCTACGTTTGAAACTAGTAAAGTAGGTAGGCGTCGGAGGTTTTCTACCCAAAAGCTTCCTCTTCCGCATAACATTACTGCTTTTATACCAAGCCCGAGGACTAAATTGAGGAAACGCTGAGATGACAATACCACTATCGGTCACACATCTAAATTTTGACTGCACAAAACGTTGCTTAACTTAGTTGATCAGCTAAGAATCGACCAAGTTTACGTTTGAAACTGTTCTAGTTTGTAGTTTCGCTACTTTACACAACCGCTATTATGAGCTCTATTTATTTTCCGACGTTTTAGAAAACTACTACACAGACAAGTTCATTATGAGTCATTGCAAATAATTTTGATAAAATTTATTAAGGTTAACCAGTTCATATTATATCTCTTTACCTCCTATAAATATTTACATAAAAATCATTCCAAAATACTTTTGTCCACCATTAGTAAGACTACATTTACTTTTAGTGATAATAAAGTGTTTATAAAGCTATTCATTATGCAAAGGGTGGTTTATTTTACTAGAGAATTTACATGAAAACACTAGTGTACGTAGAATTTGAAAACATGTATGTAATTATAATGTTACAAACACACACAAGTGAAGCAGCAAACAACTAGTCTCTCGTGTCGTGCGCTGAGATCACCGGTGGCGGTGGGCCAAAACGATAACACTGACAATACGAATTCTAAACTATTTCATTACGATCACAGATATAGTAAATTAGGAAATGTGATATCGATCACAGTAAAAGTTTTAAAATCAGCAAGAATATCCAAAGCTATGGTTCAATTAGATTCTTTCGATATAGTATCACACTATACTAGTACAGTACAATATGTATAATTCTGCGTGAGGTCGCAGTATATATACCGTAGACGTTGGACGTATCGTATCGAAGGCTTTCTTAGTTCTTGAGTACACACCTGTAGTCCTTATTCACATCCGTTGCTGAATTTGGTGAGTGCTCTTTAGGTCTAACTGAACCACGACACGAAGCTAATTTCGATTCCAAAGCCTACAATGAAGAAAAGTACACAATAAATGAATGATGTTAATATTAGTATGCGACAGAATAACGTGTAGTGAAGCCTTCACCCATTGTTATGATCGAATATTTACAAATGAAATGGGTTGAAGAATGAGAAATATACAAAAGCTTGCCTCTAGCACCTAGATAACTTATGTGCTAGTAGTTTAGTGTTAAAACGCATTAGTGACTAATGAACTACCTAAAACTTTTATAATAACGTCGAATATTATATTTACATTTCAACATCTTAGCTCTTAAAAACATTCAGTCCATACAATATTCAAATCGTGATGTAAAATTAATTTATAAGTAAAATGCTCCATTCAATATTTTCACAAGCTTTCAATTACATTTTTACTATGCATATTTCATTAAAGTACATTAATTAGGTACCTACAATAAATTTCATTAGTAACGATAACTAAAACACAGCAAAACTTAAATAAAAATCAGAAAAAAATTATCTAGTAAATCTAAATGCAGTTTTGAACTAAATAAAATATTTTGCTACAACCACTTAGATATTAATTTGTTTACTTTTCCCCTGATCGTTTACTTTCTTTACGGTAGCGAAACTGAACAAGTTTTCAAGTCCTTCGCGGGACCTTACAGCGAAGGATCGTCTAAGTTTCCCAGTCTCCCCATGAGGCGATCGCACAAACGGATGCTCTGAAGCTCGGTTAGATAATGGCTGTTTTCTCTGCGAGTTACTGTTTTCGGGACCAGAATGTTGTCGTGTGAAGGTTTTAGGGTTTCGGTATTCTATCGAATCACTTTTGTTGAGAGTTTCATGGATAGATTCGGGCTTGTCCGCAGCTATCGGTGTGGCAGATTCGGTATTAGTGGCCGCAGATGATGTCTCACAGGCGCATTTTACCTTACCACAATCACGGCAAAGAAACCTTTCAAGCTGGAAGCAATAAACAACATGCATACTACACAACACGCAACCATGCAACTACAGAACTATAATAAAATAAACCAACATTTCTACTAACTTCACTGTATTTATAAAACTAAATCAAATAGGTAATTATTGTTTCTCAACAATAATGTAACTACATTACAATAAATTAATTATTAATAAAATAATAATACTTTAAAACAGGTGCAATTCATAATTAGTGCAGTAGTTAAAAAATAACTAAATAAATAGAGTAGAACATATTGAAAAGATCGCATCAGTAACGTAAGCCTCAAAATATACAAACTACGACTAGCTATGGCATGGATGAGGCCCTATTATTCGTGTACTTTAATTCAACGTGTAAAAAAATGGCACGATGCAAAATATGGGCGGAACGAAGTTTCGTCTTCGTTCAGACGTCGACGTCAGAGCGTCTCGTCCCTGTAAGACGTGGATTTTACATGAACAAAGAAATCTGTGTTTAAGGCTGTTATGACATTATGAACATTAAATAACGTTGCCAGCCTTTTGGGCACCCTGCCTCCAGTCGGTGATTTGAACTCTGTTTTCTATCTCTAGCATTTAGAATTCAGAGTTCATTTTAATAATTTTTTTTTGTTAAAAATGCTATTTTCTAAAGTATTTGTATATAGTTATTGTTTTGAACAAATAAAGTTAGTTCATTACATAATCACTTACAAACTGGCACTTAAGAGTCATCTGGTAGGTACATAAGACGATGATCCTTGCCATTTTACCGAATTATTTTATTGACTTGACTTCTAAGAGCTTCATTACTAATGCCATCTTGTCACAATTTAAAAACAAATACAAAAATACTTAAACAATAACTACCATAAAATGAGGATATTTACATACTTAATAAGCATAAATAAACATAAATAAATAAATCATATCATAATCCAATAAAATCTATAGTGATAACTACAACAGTGAGAACTACAGTGACTTGGACAATAATTACAATAATTTGACTCACCCCGACTTTACGCAGCAGATCGCCGACAATATTGATGGCTGTTACCCGAGATGATGGTGTCATGGCGTTGCCGTTGATTTCACCTGTACAAGTGATAGATTTCAAAATAAAACACAGCTGTTCAAATGGTGAAGACAACATTGAGAGGAAACATGTTCCTTGTTTTCAAACAAGTTTAAATATCACTTTTTTTAAGAAAAGTGATGGAACTAGCAGAACATGTCTTACCTGATGTTAAGCAGTTACCTCTGCCTATAACAATGCACTACCTCACAAAGTCCATCTTTAATCGAAAATCGAAGTGTAGGACCCCATGGACTGTGTGTGAAGTCAAGATCGCCAGAAGTCGATTGATGGAGAAGACCCATAATCATTCTTTCTGGAAGTCTATGGAGGAGGCCTATATCCAGCGGTGGATTTCTGCAGTCTGATATGATGATAACTACTAAAAAACTTGCCAATAAGTATATTGTTTAGAATATCTGTCACTACACTTACGTTTGGCTGGTGTAATTAATGATGTTTGTGTTTCTATCTCGACGAGATTCCGCGTTGTGTTTGAGATGTGCCCATTGGTTGCTGCCGTTTCATTTGTACTATCATCCTCTTTCTTGTGTGGTCGTTCTACAACTTTTAGTTCTTGTTTCAGATCTGAGAATTTGTATAAAAGATAACGAGATAGAAGAAGACAAGTTACATATTGTTTGGCCATTACAGGCAATCTCATTCTCATTATTTTACTGCTTGATTGGCGCCCTATATGAACAGAACATGTCCTTAACCATAATGGGTCTTCAACAATAAAAACAACTGGGTTTTCAAAGGTAAATAATTCACAAGTTTTGAAAAGTAACAGTGCATTTTCAAAATTTTAAAACAGTGGGATTTTTATTGTTGTTATTAGTGAAAACCCCTTGTTGTAAAGCCATATTATACGACAGGAAGTTTACAAAATAGTGGGATTTTAATACCAACCTCTGGCTTCATCATTTGCCCTCTGCAAGTTAACTCTCAAGTTCTCAATCTCATCCACTTCACTTTCTAGCACAGCATTCCTCTCATATGCCTGGTTTAGCAATGTTTCTATACATGCTACTGATTCTGATATAACTCTGTAACATAATACAATAAAATAGATATTTTATCTTGTTATAAAAATTTTTAAAACTGTTCTTTTTATTGACAAAAAACTATAACTATCACAGTTCTACAAATATCAACTGAATGATCTGCACCTTTTGCCATACCCAGTGAAAATAGGGACCAAAAAACTAAACTATAATTCAGTATGAAATTAAATTGCAGCCTAGAACACTGCAGCAAATTGCTAAGATGCCATCTCACTGTCATGGTATGAACAAGTACTTGTTACCATGCATCATGCAAGCTAATAGATCGGTGTTTTTGACCCCAACTCCTAGAAAGTTTAGGTCCAAAAACCAATTATACTCACCTTTGACCTCTTTCTAGATCATCATTCTTCTGTTCTAGTTCTCTGATATAAACCCCTTGTTTTTCTTTATCTTTCTTCAAAGCTTGCAATTCATCTTCCAAGGCATTAGTCTCGTGCTGACTTCGTTCCAACTTGTTCTAAATTGAAGAAACAGACAATCAATAACAATAAATGAATCGTAGTCCATACAATTTCACTTTAATAAATTTACTTTAAAACTGACTGATTTCAATAATCACTAAGAATAAAAACATTACTTGGGCAGTAGGTAGCTACCTACTAAGCTTGGAGACACTTTCTGCTATATGTACTCAAGAGTTTTGTCAATCATCAGTAGATAACGGTGAGACAAATAGGTAAAGTGGTTTGGATTTCACCATTTGAAATCATTCAAGTAAAACATTACACATACCCTGAGGCCTTCTATTTCATTTTTTAATCTCTGGTTTTGATGTTCAAGGTCTCGGTTGTGTTTTTCAGTCTGCACCAATGAAGCTTCAAGTTCTCTCTCAAGTTGTGCAGAGTTCTCAGTATATTCGTCTAACTCTTGCTGAATGTCGTTAACCCTGGAATGAATCATTGGTTGTCATGAAAACTGCTAAACAACAATAAAAAAAACTATGTCAAGGCAAGAGTTGCAGAACTTACTTCTGCTCGTAATATTTAGCCTGCTTCTTCCAGTGCTCCACCGAGTCCAATTCTTGGTGTCTCTGAGATTCCATGATATTTCTACTACAGAATTTGAACTACTGAGATCTCAAGGATTTCGAGTCATAACAAAACTATTCACTTCGGACCGTTAGTGGCTTCAGGATATAGTGAATTGGAAGGTTGTTGCAAATAAATAACTAGAGCCTAGGTTTTATAATCTATCTGCTAAAACGTAACACAAATTCGCCGTCCAAATCCAAACAAGCTTTTTCTTTCTCTTCTTTCTTTGACTCGAACGAAACGAAAAATGGCGATGCGATAGTTTTTTTTAGTTTGATTGTCAGTTCAGTTAGCCACAGCTGTCAAGCTTTCTTTTTTTCAAATAATTCACTTGACACTGGCAGAATATTATCTATCAAAATGTCGGATAGACTATAGGTAAAAAGAAAAAGCAAAACAACTCTTTTCATTGAATAGCAAGCCCCATCCCTATTATTCCGGAAACTAAGTTGACTTGAAAGGCTTATTAGACTATGCCAATCTCAAGTCAGGCTCACTGCTAGTGATGAACGTGACGAGTTGAGTTATTTCGAACTCAAGTAATTTGAGTTGACTCGTATCGAGGATTTGCATGCTTAAAAAGTCATACAAGTGAAAATCTAGCACCAATTTCTCTAACCACTTACGTTGCATACGGACTTAGTTGAGTCACCACAATTGGCGGCTTGAGTCAAGGTTCAGTTTAACTAAAATAATTCGAGTTCGAAATAATTCGACTCATCACGTCACATCACTGTCAGTAAGACTGACTTGAGATTGCAGTCTAATAAGCCCATGACTTGATAGATCAATGACAGTGACACAAAGTCACGTCACAGCGTAGGTACGGTAGGTACCTACCTACCTAATGATTTTTTTTCTATGTTGTGTTTTCATAGTGTCGTTCGTTTCTGGTGGTAGAAAATGAGAAAAGAAAACTTTGTTTTTCTTGAATGAAAATCATACATTGAGAGTTTATTATGACTTTTCAATACGACTGCTTGGATCATAGTAGTGTTGAGAGGTTTTGTGTGGCTGACTATTCATTCGGCAATGCCGCAGAACCCGTGATCGAGTTTCAATATCAATCTTGTTTTCGTATGACGTGTAATGTTTCCAACGGCGGACGCTGAAGATATAACGCAGGTCACGTCATATTCAAAAAAGTCAAGTTTACCTAGCGATGCTCAGAACTTGCCTGAAAACCCTCAGTTTTCTACCCAACCAAATAGTAGGGAGCTAACGCTAAACATGCTTATCAAAGAGATGGTGTTTTGTGTGGCTCTGGCGCTAACCACGTACGGAGCTCTACACAACACGTAAGTTATCCTATCTATGTTTTCTTCCCTAACTTCATGCATATCCACTAGTAAATAGCAATTTTATAATTGCAGTGGCAGCAGAATATCAAAGCATCCACAAGCAGTGAGATTCTTTAGTCCAGACTCTGTGGTCACAGATTGGTACCGTGGACAGCTGGGCAGTGCCCTGGCTGCAGTGGAGAATGAAGACATCTCCTTTGTTATGTATTATGCCCCCTGGGATGCAGAGTCACAGTATGTTAAAGGGGAATTTGAGAAGGCTGCTATGGTGCTTGGTGACCGTGTTAGTGGTTTTTAAATATTCAAACTTCTCTGATATACCTATGTATAATGTTAATGGTATAGATTGTCCTACTGTCACAAATGTAATGATTTCCTTAGAACTTGCATGAATTTTAACAATTTATAACACAGTGTGTTTGGGTTTGCACTGTTTTACCATGTTTATTGTTCGTTTATAACTTATAAGTGTAAATATTACCACCTAAATAATTCAATCTTCCAGTTTCCAGGGCTTGATTCAAAAGAAAAAAAGTTATAATTCATGTGTGGTTTATTTCAGGTTCATTTTGCTGCCATAAACTGTTGGTATCCTGGCAGTGAATGCAGAATAGCCCACAACAAGCTGCCATCATGGCCAATCATGATGGTTTACACTTCCAACTCCCGAGGAATTCATTATAAGGGTACAGTCTGCTCAACAAATTATTGTCCCTCTGAAGTTAGGTGCAACAATGATTGTGGATGTACTGTTGTGGAAAAATTGGCTTACCTCCAATACAACTCAAAAATCAGTCTGTGCAGATAATTCAGAGGGACAAAGATTCCTTGTACCAATTTATGATGATAATTTAAAAACAGTAGTTATAGGCATGTGTAGGCGTTTGATCTAATTACTTTGAAAATAAAACTGATAACAGAAAAATATACCCACACAATAACATAGTTGCATTATTATTGTGTTTGTGTAATAGATATTTTGTTTATATCGCAGGACCCAGAGATGCTCACACTATGGTTAACTTCTTAGAACTTATAATGAAGCCTCTGAAAAGGGTTACCACAGCAGAGGAGCTAGTCACTTTAATATCATACTGTGATGTAAGTTAATATTTACTTTAACATAATATCACAAGGTATCTTGTCGCCTGATGCATCACATATCATCATAAAATGTATCACTAATCCTTACAATACTGGGTGTAATGAGACCAGTCTCGACTACATTTTAGTTATTAGAGCCTTCAGCAATTAATATGAATAAGGCCATTTACAGTGTGGTTGGCGGATCTAGGCAATCGAGAAGTTTGCTAGATCCACTGATCATACTAAACATATTTTTGTATATCAATGCAAATTTGTTGACTTTCTTTTCCAGGCTGTAGCAGTAGGCTTTGTTCCATTCACAGTGTCAGCAAAACACTACAACGTTTGGTACCAAGTGGCGAGCAAGGTGCGAGAATACGACATACTTGGAGAGATATGCTTCGTAGCTGTCACCTCTGAAATATTAGCCGCAGAGCTTGGCGTGGAAGTTGTACCTAATGCGCGTCTTATGATGTGGAATGGCACTAAGGTAAGTAATCAATAAATATAATATATTTTTTTGAAGCTTAAATTGAAGCAAATAAGATGGAAGATAAAAAAAAATCCCTGAGATAAAAATCGTTTGTCTATCAATGCCATTAATAAATGCAAAAATAATAGAACTGATAATGAATAAATCTGACTAGAATGATAAAAAAGTAGTAAACAGATGAAGCGCCCGTGACGTAGCTAGCTTAATCAATATTTGACGTTAAGCGACGTTTTGCGTGGTTACTATTTGGATGGGTGACCGTTAGTGGCATTTACATCTGACTTCAGAAGGCACGTTAAACAGTCGATCCCTGCTCTAGCAGTTATAAAGCCACGACAGAGGTCTCAGGCGGCCTAAAACTCCGTTGGCCACTAACTCATATAAACGAACGATGGTAACAATCGATAGGTAGGTTACTGGTAATGCACTCGTCACAGTGTTTGAACAATTTTAATTTGTTTTTAAAACTCTATTCATGTAGGTCACATTGAAAAGATAGATAAAACCAGTTAACTATGTAACACATTTCGTAACATTTACTAGATAACACAAACTAAAAGTCGTGCTATATATGAGGAAAATTCATTTTAATTACCGTTACCGCGTACTTGTAACATCACATCGGCCTTATTTAATTTATATGTAGGTATAGTAGTCACAACGGATCTTTGTCCCTCTGAAGTGTCTGCGCAGAACTGATTTTTAGATCGAATTAGAGGTAAGCGAATTTTTCGCAGAACAGTGTATGCGCAATCGTTGACGCACCTAACTTCAGAGGGATAAAGATCCGTTGTGCGTACTGTTATTTTCATAAGTGAAAATCCCAGGCATGGTAAACATTCATTCAGACCTCTTATTATCCAATACCGACGTAAGGAAAATAAATATCTATTTAGTAGACATGTGTAAAAAGTAATGTCTGGACCTGCCTCTGGGCCCTAAAACATCCTCTATTAATAATTATATTGAGAATGATGAGTACATGGTTCTAAAACTTTGCGTGTGCTTACGTTTAAAATTTTTAGTTATATTATAAGATATTTGGCAAACAACTGTACGTAACATGCCACTTGTACCTATCTAGCAGGTACGGAAATTCTATTTACACACGTGTTTCAAACGATGAAAACAATACCAATTAATGCAACAGGTATAGCGATGGTGCCAGGGCACATTGAATACAATAATAAAAAATAAAATACATTAGTCATACTAGATGTATGTCTCTCCAAACTTAGCTGCAGGTAGCACCGCAGACCCTATTTGCTCGGATTGGAGAAAAGTGGGGGGTGGGGATGTAGTGCTTCATTTCAGAGAGGCATAGAACGGCTGTGATTAATTGTATCTAGCAGCTAAATTACCGCACATCTTACTTCTTTCTTACTAATATTATAAATGCGAAAGTTTAGATGTTTAGATGTTTGGATGTTTGTGTTTCAATCACATCTAAACTACTGAAACAATTTGGATGAAACTTGGCATATATATAGTTCGTAACCTGGATTGACACATAGGCTACTTTTTATCTCGAATAATTAACAGGATCTACAGGATAAAATGAACGAAAAGGATTAGCAGCGCCAATTGGCAAGAGGATTTCATTGTCATGTCATGTCACGTCAGTTTGACAGGGCGTAGTACTACCTCTTTGGTCTAACAACTAGCGTTTGACATTCCAGTAAGTACGAGTTCGGTGTAATGAGGTGTAATGTCAAGTTTCTCAAAGAAGTATCCGCTCAGTACACGCACAGATAATGTAATGTACACGGAAACTGTAGACGCGTACGAAGTCGCGGATAATTGCTAGTAATTTATAAGTTTAAAAAACTAGAAAAACCGACTCCAATTCGACTACCAGCTTCATCATGATGATGAATGATGATGACAGTTCATTGGGAATGTTCTAGTGACTATAAACACCACTTGAAAGTCACAGGAAAGCAAAATATGCAATTTCGTGCACTTTGTTGGCATATTTTTTTCAGTTATTTCTATTTATAACCCAAACTACTGAACCGATTTTGATGAAAATTAAATGGGACCAACCTGGAAGTATATCCTTTCAGATAAAAAAAGAATTTTTGAAATCGGTTCATAAATGACGGAGTTTTGAGGTAACAAAAAAAATACAACCGAATTGAAAACCTCTTTGTTTGAAGTCGGTTAAAAAACAGTCATGGACACCAGATAATTATTGCATATCATGAGTTGCATGGATTATTAAAAAACACGGTCCATGGTGTTAGATAGAAAATAGAGACAATTACCTAGGTGTATTACAATACCACAATAGATGTAACAAATATTTGCAGTAACTATAAATAATATTAAATTCTTAGTCATCATAGTAAGAGCCTTATCATATCAGACTGGTGATTCGCGAGCGATTCCACTCGTGGCGACTGAGCTCGTCGTAATATCAGCCGCGTGTCCGCGGCGAGTTCGCAGTTTTGAGACATTAGGTGCTGCACAAATCAGTCAGTCACAGTTCACCCTTGGCTCATTCATGGATGTTCTTTTACAGCTTAATACTATTAGTGGATATTTACGACATATATGATGATGATGATCACAGTTCGTAGTCAAACCAGTTTCTTGTAAATCTTCAATCGTTAATAATCTTTATTCATACGTAAGTTATGTTTATCTTTTCAGGAATACATGGCAGATGAAAACACGAATGCTACGTGGAGCGAGTCCGCGCTCATAATGTGGGTTCTTCAGAACTTTTCGCAGCCGGTCGCTAGGATCACACCGCTGTGGAAGAAATCGTTCACATTCCAGAGATACGTCGACGGTAGTCCCATTCTGATGCTGTTCACACCGTTGAATCCCATTTACGAGATGCTGCCGAATTATTCACTGGTAAGAAGTACTAGCACTAACTATTTGTGCGAAATTTTAAAATAAATAAATAAATAAGAAGTAAGACTACTAAATACAATAAGATTTTATATAAAATAATAATATACAATATATATAAGATAGAAACTATCCCGCACTAAGAAAAAATACAAATAATTTTACTTAAAATCTATATACAATAAAATAAAATTGTTCTATTTCACGAAGGCGGTTTGTCTATGCTTGTGGTTGTGCATGCTCATACACGAATCGTACGTCCCGTTCTATCTCAACATGTCTGAGTGCTACGGAGCTTACGTACACAAACATAACCAAACCGCCTTCGTAAAGTTAAACAACTATATCTTAATTTTTGTTTTCGATGCTTATCTAGTTGAGGGAAGTATCAATGGAGTATCACAACTGCAGAAACAACGGAACAAGCGCATGGACCACGGAGCTCATCAAATTACAACAAGCTCAGAGAATCGTCTACCAACTGAAAGACTACGTATCCTTCTGCCAAGATCACGCATTTAAAAAACCGAGACCATCAAGCATTTATAAAAAAGGCGTTGAATCTAGAAATAATAAATACCCATGGACGAACGGTACAGATACTCCACCGAAACACGGAGTATTCAACTTCTTTGCAAAACGAGGTCTAGGTTTAATAAATGATGATAATTTGGATGACTCTGCTGTGTTTTCTCTGGATTGGCTGAACGAATGCAATATAAAAACGCTCCCAGCAGAAAGGAGTTTTTATGAAACGTATGAGCAGTGCCAACTGTTTGAGAAGAGCTTTGACTTTGCATCGGAAATGGAAATAAATGGCGAGTAAGTTAAACTTTTCTTGTTGCAAAATTGCAACGTATTGAAGCATCAATATTCGTAAAGCAATAAATTCATTATATTTTCACAGAAAATGACTGCGATTTTTTGTATCATTGAATGAATTGTACAAATACCATAATTTTTAAGTCTAAATCACAGTATTTCACGCAAACACTGCATACTCAGTAGTAACCACTTTTTACATTCTCTTTATATTGCAGTGTCGGAACAACAATGCTCCCATTAGAAAACGATCGACTCACCGCAGAAAACTTAATCCAGTACAACGTCCAACACATGTGCAAGCTAATAAAATTCGCCCAAGAATACAGCCCTCCGATATTCCCATATAAAAACCAGGAGGAAGTTAGACATACGCAAAACTTGACCAGGATAAAAGGAATGGGTTGTTTGGCGAATGTGAGCTTGAATTTCCTAGCTATGGACAGTATACATAATCATCATTTTGCCGAAGCTCTCGGCATAGATATTAGGAGTAAGAAGGATAAGACTGCTGTTGTGATATTGGATAGTGAGGTAAATACAACTTTTTAAACATACTTTTTTCTGTTATTCTTTATGAGGTTTTTTGACAGGCGTCACAGCTTAGTCGGTAATAACTCCTCCTTCCGTGCTGTGGGTCGTGGGTTCGATCCCCGCTGAGAACAAACATTTGTAGCAAGCATAGATGTTTGTTCTATGTCTGGATGTTACCAAGTATTATAAGTTTGTGTTTATAAAAATAAAAGTATATAAGTATTCTATCAGCAATCTAGTTTTCATGGTAAAAGCTTTGCCAATTTTTCGATCCGACTTGAAATATTGTCTTTGCATGCCTATCAAGTTTTGATTTAAATACCTAAGGTGTCTGAATTTAAAGGTAATGGCGAAACCCAAATCTTCTTAATATCAGACCACAGAAAGGTTTGTGTCAGAACTATAAATTTTTGAACATGCTACTCGAAATCGTCAACAAAATCCACATACATAATCCATATTTTTTTCCAGAATGAAAGTCAATACGTGTTATCGGAGGAGTACAGTGCCAAATCACTAAGAGATTTTATCTATAACTTCACCAGTAAACAGCTGAAGCGATCACTGCGCTCGCACGTCGACGATTCGTGGCACACGCATTACTTCGCGTCCGACGGCAAGAACGAACAGATGGGCATCGATAGTGAAACTATGCACATTATTGATCTCACCACGAAAAGTTTCAGGAGGATAGTGAAGGCTCCGGGAACGGTATGGTATTTTCTAAACACTACACAAACGTATCACACGGCTTGTCTCATACAGTTGTGTACAAAAACGCTCGTATTTACAGCATACCCCTTTCACTCAATATTGCACTCTACTGTATAAAACTAAACTACAATCAGTCTGAGTGAAATTGGTGCGTTTTGAGGCGTAAATTATATCCGTCTATTTCATTCAGTTTATGAGAAAGGGACGGCAACATTTTTAGTGCTGGCAAATTAGGCTGGTTTAGGAAAATAAAATAACTGAATCGGCACCAATACTAAAAATATATCAATCAACTTATTTGTAATGTGTCTCTCACAGCTGACAATAGTATCTGTATGCGGGGGCGCATGCGGCGGGATGACGTCACGTGCCGTCGCGTCCGCGGCGCGGTTACTACGCGGATGCGGATTGCAAGCTCGCGCTGCGCGGTTAGACGCGTTACGACACGATCTGCCGTGGCATTATACACCGCACAGCTACCCCACTATATACGTGTTCCCAGCCGACAGGTGAGTGCTGACAAATGTCTGTACGCGGGGCCGGATACGGCGGGATCACGTCACGACGCAGCTACAGCGTAAATGCAACACGTAGATGTTCTACGCATCTACAGCGTTGACGCTCTACGGCGTAGATTCACTATGCAACTATGATGTAGATTCTCTGCGCAAAACAGGTACTGCGTAGGTGGACTACGCTGCTACGATGTAGATCCTCTACGTAACAGCTACAGCGTAGGTGGACTACGCTGCTACGATGTAGATCCTCTACGCAGCACAGCTACAGGATAGGTGGACTACGCTGCTACGAAGTAGATCCTCTACGTAACAGCTACAGCGTAGGTGGACTACGCTGCTACGATGTAGGTCCTCTACGTAACAGCTACAGCGTAGGTGGACTACGCTGCTACGAAGTAGATCCTCTACGTAACAGCTACAGCGTAGGTGGACTACGCTGCTACGATGTAGGTCCTCTACGTAACAGCTACAGCGTAGGTGGACTACGCTGCTACGATGTAGATCCTCTACGTAACAGCTACAGCGTAGGTGGACTACGCTGCTGCTACGATGTAGATCCCCTACGCAGCACAGCTACAGCGTTGGTGGACTACGCTGCTACGATGTAGATCCTCTACGCAGCACAGCTACAGCGTAGAGATGTGTTTCTCGCGACAACTTACCCAAGTTTTTTATTTGTCTACAGGAAACGCGAAGCTGACAGTCGAGCGTACCCGAACGGGTCACGAGTAACTTCGGGCGGCATCGTCGCACTCGCACTACTTTCACTGGGCGCGCCTCAACACCTGCGCGTGAGGATCGCATTATGCAACATCACGCAGGTAAATGAACTGATTTGACATTTGCCTCGGCATAATCTACAATCTATACTGTGGGCTCTTGGGGGTACTAAAGTCCTTTTCTTTGGGTACCACGCTATGTCATCCCTCAGAATATGGCAAGAAATACTTATTTGTAATAACCGTCTATACCTCGAAAATTATTTGACCTATGTCTACAAAAAGTACTATGTAAAAATCATCCACGCAAAAAGGGCCCGCTTGCGGCCTAATTGCGGAAAATGGTCCGCCCTACAAGTACAAGTACAATGTAAAAATGATCGGTTTGTACAATTTTTTTTGAGGTTGGTTGTTCATTTCATTGAAAACTTAATAGTACGTGCTCATGATGAGGATATGTATGGGCCTGTATTTTTTTATACTGAAGACGTTTTAATAATAACTATCTACTTACTCTTAATTGATATCCACGCGACACGTGGAAGCTTAGTGTATGGTGTTATTATGGATTTCGCTTAGTTTTTTTTTACCTTTTTACAAAGCTGCAAATAATGTATTATTTTTATTGTTTCAGTCAACTATAGAGAAGAAAACCTGTCTAAAAGACATAAAAGAACATATAACTACAGTAATAGACAGAAATCTACGGTACTACCGGCGAACAGAAATACGAGAGCTAAAAGACGCTCTCTTCAGAAGATTACAGCATTTACACCAAGTGTCGTTAGAACTAAGTCTAATACAAGTATCAGATCTCAGTGAAAATAACAATAAGCTAACAAAACTTGTAGATTCACTCAGTAGGCTAGCCAAAAACTGGGAAATAAATGATTCTATTATAAGAAATCCGAAATTAAGACAAAGTTGATAAGTATTTCTATTTTGTAAATAGTGTACAGTTGCTCATCGGATAGTTGTATGTATGTATATTAGGTGTCTGTTAGGTACTTATTTATTATTAAAATGTTGACAGCAAAGCTAATACCTTTTTTAATTCCAAATAACCCACTATTAATTATTTCTTGCTTGATTTTACTTCGATGTTTACTAAAACTTGATATCTTGTTGTCGGCGGACAAAGTGAGCCAGTTTACTTTTTTCATAAAAAAACCTTCCTAAGCTTAAATAGAGGAAGTTCTATTCTAAGTGATAACTTAGATACAATAATATCTGGTGAATTCGCTGTAGGTAAAATAAAAAATACACAAAGTTAAAAAATAAACAGTTTACTTCAATCATACGAAACAATCATTCAAAACTCGACGTCCCGTCCGAAGAATGAAAGTGTGTTCAGTTTGGTACTGCTTCGCCACCCGCGGACGACGCTCAGCACTGCTGTTATTGCTTTCTTCACGTATACATCTGTAAAAAACCAAATGTTCCCGAATTGGAAGACAGCAAGACGTTGTTTAGACTACGAAAATGGGTAGAAATTAATTGAAATTACAAAGATCGTGGCACTAATAATTTAAAGCAATGCGAAGCTATTTTGCCAATCGACGTAATGAAAAGATTTGTGGTGATCCGTGAATTTTATATCAACAAAAGATTAAAACAGCTGACAAAAACTGCTCTAGGTACCCAGTCAAACAAATGTAGGTAAAACTAACCAATAGCCTTCGTGTCCGTATAATTTGGAAACTTCTGATGGTACGGTTTGATGATGTAGACTAGATCTATCCCCACCACTCCTGAGACATAGTCACTGAATGAGCCAGCCACTCTTTCATCGCTGCTACTCTGATGGACCTGTCAATGAAAAGACTCTTAGCCCACGTTTCGTAATTTTCCTACATTTCCGCCTACCAGTCACTATTTTTTACACCCTAACTAACTTCTTTGACGCAAAGCGTAGGTAGTCTATTAATCTTTTCTTTAGTTTGCCTCAAAATCCAGATCAATAATGTCTATACTATGCCTGGGGATATGCTGAAAAATTGAAAGCTTTTATTTCATATCTGAAAATATGGAAAAGCCTCGTACTGTTCAACATTGCAAATAAAAATAAAGTAAATTTTATTTATAAAGAACCTCATATAAGCGCCCATCCGGTAAGCGCGCTTGCCTCGCCGCGTATTCGCCAATCTCTTGCAAGGTTTTGTAGTTGCTTGGCTGAGGCATCGAGTATCGCCAAGGGTACAAAATAAACTCCTAAAATCAATTATAACAATCATGTTAGTTCTATTCAGGAATCGGTAACAAGTTCACTACATGTGACTGGACTAAATACACAACACCGCTGCTGGCATGCCGCTATAAAATAATAAACTGAGCTAATGTGACTCTTCAATCCTGCAAGCAAAAGAACTTTTATTTTGCTCTTTATTTTTTAATGTGCTTTCGTTTCGAATACTCTCCGAAACTCAAGCATACATTGTTCTCCAATAAACACTGTCAAGAAATCTGTCTTCAGCATACGGGTATGATAAGTAGATTGAATCTTCAAGATAAGTACGGGCCTATTCATACCTTTTTCGGCACAAAGCTCGCATGCATGTGAATAGCTAAGTGTATCGTGTCACCAAGGTTGTCGACGTAGCGGCGAATTGCTCGCGCTTCAGCGGTGGAGAATGGTTTCACTCCGGGGAAGTGTTGAGAACAGCGGTCGGGGGTCTTGTGCACATCATCTGACATAAGATATCAAGTCTCGTATATAGTACAGTCGACAGATCTCTGCGATCGTGAAGATAACTGTTTTGATGAACAACAGAGCTTTTTCGAACAAAGTTGTGTTCGCGCATCATAAACGGCTAGCTTCTCGTTTGCCAAAATCCGTCATATTGTACTAAATTTTGCACAAATCTGAATCAAGATTAAAAAATAGTTTTAACTGATAATTTTAGTGAAAAACTGTCAAAATATCGATGCACCATACGAGGCTAAAAAATCTGTGCTCTTGCGGGAGCTTTGGCCTTGATATATACTTCAGCAAGCAGTAACGAGCGTTTTACTGTATTTATGACAATTTATGATGTCGATGACCACATGACGATCACGAACCAGACGATGAAGTTAAAGCCAAATGGATCTAATTATGATTCAATTGATGACATTTAGTATTGTGGGAAGTTGTTGGTGGATGAAGAAGATAGAAATCATTTTTTCTGGAAATCTATGGGGACTTACAACTGTCATCGGTACGATAAATATATAAATCTATTGCGCTCTTATCAACATCTGATTTGCTGATTGGGTGGAACTACTCAGGTAGATAGTAGGTACCTACCCATCTAGTGGGAACTAAGTAGTACCTAGTTGTTGCTAATTTTTAAACACGCGTAGGTACCATTACCTTTTGCTACTATTTAGATGTATAGATAAAGAAAATGCTGATTAGTTTACACAGACCTTGCCAATGATAAGCGAAATTACGATTGATGTGCGTGCCAAAACACGTATCATCCTCAGATTCTTTATCGACATTCTTGTTCCATTCCATAGGCCGAGTAAACCCCCGGATGGTGACGTTTTTAGACCATTGTTTGGTCTCTACAGCTTGTTTCGATCGTAAGCTTTGGGCATAATTCAGGCCGTCTGGGTTTCCCATCGGTATGAGATACCTAGAATAAGCAAATTGAAAATTTTTCTGCAAAGTAAACTCCTACCATATGGGCTTGAACGTGCACCATTCTATTTGCAGTGTTAAATTGAAATGCCCCACCTACTCCAAGTTATGGTACTCGTGGGATATCGGAGTTTCTTCCGGAAATCCCAGCCTACGGTGGCGTACCATGCTACGGAGGCATAGCGTGCTACGGTAGCGTAGCGTGCTACAGCGGCGTATCTACAGGAAGTCCCGGAACTAGTACGTGAACCAGGTGAATCAGACCATGAAAATTAAAAGCTAGGCTGGTAAAATTTCCTTATAATATTTTAACTTTTTATTTTTTCAAAATGACCCTAATTTTGTCAACACCTACTTTTCGTTGAGACTCTAATCTTCCGTATTTTACGTATTACAATATCCACAATACGCAATTTGAAGAAATGTGCTTTAAACTTTATTGTAGTCGGGTACACATCAACCTATCCACTGTTTGAACTTTGAACTATTACAATTTGAATGTTGCGAATCAGGGATCGCAAGGTGTAGGCGCGTGGTGCGCAAGCAGCGAGTCTCACATAATTAAAAACATATCGTCCCTCTCGCATGATTCGCAACATTCAAAATTATAATAGTTCAAAGTTCGAACCGTTGATAGGTTGATGTGTAGCCGACTGTACATCTGCCGACTAAGAAGACAATACAATACCGATCTAAGCTAAGAATAGTCAAACTATGAACAAATACAGCAATATTGCTAATAGTATTGTATGTCGTTAGAGTGGCTATTTACAAAAAAAGGTAAATTACCAGTCATAATCGTTGAAAAACGGAGTTTGGTAGCTGGAATCATACAGTAACTTCTCTGCTAACTCAATTACTGCATTCGGCACTCCCCAGGCCATCCCGTTGAGAGCTTTTAACATAGAATTTGTACACTTCAGTAGATTTTTGGCTACCCACAAAAATACAGCTTTAGTTTCAATAAACAAACTAGGTATGGTATGGTATACCAAAATACCAACATTCGCTCAATAATCTTTTAAAATTTCGAAGTTTATGCCTTACTTTCTCCTACGGAAATCAGGCTAGGTTTTGCACTATAAGTACTATTATTTATCTAAAAATCACTTGAAAATCATATTGTTTATGTAGAAAAGATAAACGTAATCTGTCCCGTGCGTGTGATACAAAATATCAAGACTAAAACATAAGTGGCGGCATCACAACACAAGTATTGAGTACAAGAGTTATTTCAAGTACTTGCAAAGCACGTTATTTGTTGTCAGTACTTGATAATATCTAATAGATTGAACTTGATAATCAGTAGGTGTAATCGGTAGGAGCGTGTTTCAAATTTAACAAAAATGTTTCAGCTGTCTTTAAACTTCGATCAAAATAATATTTACCTACTTAAATATTTTTGTCGAATCTATGTTTACCTATATAGTCACAACGGATATTTGTCCCTCTGAAGTATCTGCGCAAAACCCATTTTTGCACACAGCAGTACATATGCGATCGTTTGTTGCACCTAACTTCAGAGGGATAAAGATCCGTTGCGCGTACTGTGCACCTATGTCTTCAGTAAATCAGAAATCAAGCCCCTGCCTTACAGGCTGATCAAAGAACTGGTGACACGACAGCGAAAAATGTTACCTCCGACTATCAAAATCCCCGGTTTCCTACTCATCCTATCGCTCCTCAGCTCCAAAGCCATGATAGTCCGGTTCTCAGCAGTGGTCGGTGTGAGGAGTATCAAGCTAGCTACTTCCTCGTTCTCGCGAGCGTAGCGTTCCATCGCAGTCAGTAAGGTCTCGGGTTTAAAATACTGGGTGAATGTCAGGTTGGTGCTAGCGCTCCTTACTGTTCTAACTTTTGCACCGGATCTATGAAAATTATAAAAAGAAATCGAGAAAGATAGATCATTTCTACTCTCTTTGTAATATCATATGACAAAGAGTATATTCTAGAGCCATGCTTGAACACAGATATGAGCTCGGTGAGAACATTTCCTTATTTTTTTATTTTGTCCATTCAATTTTGTTTGGAATAGGTAGAACTTAAATTCATTTTATAAGTAAATAAACTTACTGTACATAGTTTCTTGGAGGAAATAAAAGCATGAAGAGTCCTCCGAAAAAATATAAAATTCCTATCAAATAAACTTTGATTTGCATAAGCATTATATTGATATGTAGCAACAATACTATCCAACTCCAACTAAAGATATTACATTAGGTAGGCAAAGGTACAATAGCAAGTAAGTAAATAAAGTAGAAAATTGATAGCAGGAGAAATTGGTTTCTATTTTAGCACAGAAAATAAATACTCTTTGAAAAGAGCTATTTTAGACTAGATTGGCTTCAATTTCTCGAAGACTTTGCTTGATTGTTTGCCAACATCGCTTAAAAAACGATAAAATCACAGATAAAGTAGCCGGTTATAATGAGGATAAAATATAGACTAACCCACAGAATTACACAACTAATTATCTTTTTGGTAAGATACTATAGACAGTTGATATTCTGAAAGGTATCAATATTTTTAGAGAAGACTGGCCATTTGTAGAGTTTCTTCGAGCTATCATGCTGACAGAAATCATGAAATGCCAAAATACAAAGATGAAATATTTTCTAACATGAAAAATTGCGTTCTTTTGATCATAGTTTTTACAAATTTTATACATTGCAGTGATTTAAACATCAGTGATGATTACCCCACGTGTCCTTTCAAATGCAAGTTTTTCATTTGCAGTTTTGTAATATTCTCATAACATGAAATCAAACACACCTCTAATCTAAACATCGTTTACCTTTACTATCTGTGTTATTTCAGTATTTCGACGGAAAAGAGAACAGCCAGAATACACTCGATGGCGCGCCAGCCTGGAGTCTACACAGGAATTTATAGTTAAGGTTTTAGATGAAGATCTGACCACACCGAACAGCAAAAAAATTATCGCTGTCAACATTCAGCCTCTCGTGAAAGGAGGAGAGAAGATTATGATAGGCGGAGTGATGGTACCGAAACCTACTACCACATCTCCACTGGCGGGCGTAACGAAAGACTACACACGATTTGTACCACCAACAACAGTGGTCACTCGCGCTGAGGGCGAGATTTATCTCGCCCCGATAACACCGTCCATTCCTGACATGAATAGAGCAATGAAATTACAACCACGTGGTAAGGTGCAAAATAACTACCTACCGCTACCAATATCCTCTACTTATTAAAGCTCATCAATGCGTACTTTACCTACCTAAACGTTGAGCTTAGATATTGTAGTTAGGTGTGGAAAGGCAATAAAGTTTTGTCTCATTCCATTTGTTTGTAGTGGTGCATCTGCACCGACGATGTGTTGCTGGGCTGTGTAAAATAAATTATCTAATAAAACTATGCTGTGTAGGAAGACATCCACAACGTGACGAGAGCCCGCCTGCAGGCCCACAATTTATACCACGAACGCCAGCAGCAGCATGGCAATACGCGCCTATAACTCCGGTCGGATTCACTCGCCGCACCAGCATGCCACCAGTCACACCCGCTCCAATGAACGCTTACGTAAGTTGCAAATACTCGTATTACAGTGAAAAATACAAAAGTTCTTTAAATTTTTTCAATTGTTAGGATCTGCTGCATTCAAGCCCAAAGCCTACGCGAACATCGCGGTTTGATGATCTCTTAATTCCGACCAGAACTAGATCAGATTACGATGAATTAAGAAAATACCAGCAGTTCGAAGACGATACCGATCTCTTTGCCACGCACACTACGTTTGCTCCTATATACGATCCTCAACGAACGTCGTTGGTATATGATACGACCCCGGCAAAAAAAGAGTTTGGTGTGTTGCTTATGAATAAAAAAAGTTTTGATGACGATAACGAACTGCATGAAAATAAAAAAGTAGACCACAGCGATTCAGATGCGACGTATCACATGATGTTCTATAATGATGACGAAGACAGTAGCAGCAACAAAACAGTTATAGAATCAGATGAAAGTTATGAAGAGAAAACCAAGGAACAAGATTTACATAGAAATGAAACGTTTCCAAGTACTCAAAATAACTCAAGAAGGTCTGGTACAAAGTTTATTGTAGATGGTGATGGTGAAGAACACGAGGAATCGGAAAATCTAACCAACAGCAGCACAGCGAAAATCAGCGAAATAGTGACCAAGGTGACGATGAAAGAAACTCTGAGAGATAAGCGCAGGCCCGTATGTAGCATGTTGAAGCTAAGACAATTGAATTTCAATTCACCGAGGACTTTACCTGAAGTTAGTGTATTCGAAATACTCGTATTTCATTTATTTGAAAGCTTTGTTGGTCTCTGGGAGCGACACTGCTTTTGGATCCGTAGGTAGTAGGTACTGATTCTAATTTTAGAGTCTATTTCATATACTTTCATTATTTTCTCAGATAGTATCCCAATTAAAGCAATGGGCAGAGGATAGTCCTGTTGCAAAATGGATAGATATAACAGATGGGAATTTCACCGCCATGGAAAATCCTATTTACATGATGATAGTAGACGATCCGAGCAGTGGGCAAATCGTTTCAGCCAAGCAGACTGTCATGATCGTTGCAGGTACTCCACTACTTACCACAAGAGTTTACTGATCATCATATCAACCTGTATTTCACTGCTGGACATAGGCTACTTCCGTCCTTCTTAGATTTTTAGAGAGAACAGTTTGGGCCTTTTCCGTTCACTGACTTATCGTAATCTGAATAATGTCGTCGGTCCATCGGTCTATCCTACGCTGCGCCGATAAATTCGTGGTCGCACTCTTACACCATTCAGTGTAGTTTTCAGTTTACTAATAACAGGCACTCCATTATAGTAATATAATAAAATAAGACGTTATAGTTGGCCTTCAGATTATATTCTAATATTTTCCTTAGGAATTCAAGGTAGAGATCAACACGCAGTAGCGGCGGCTCTCTATGTTTTATACCAGCTGATCGAAAGGAGTGAAGCGCATGCTGATTTGCTGACTAAATACAGATTTTGGATAATTCCGGTATTCAACCCCGACGGATATGACTATTCGATGACTTTTCCACACGTGCGTATAGCTCTGAATTCTTGTAAATATGGTGTAATACGTCCCGAAAACTGAAAATACGAACTTTCTCACGTATCAAGATAAAATGGCTTTATGGTTGGATTTTAATATTTACCTAATACGAAAAATAATTTTATAAAATCTCTTTCTCTCTCTCTCGTAAGATTAATATTTTATTTATTTTTTATTTTTATTTTATATGGAAAACAAACAGCTTATTAAATAAGAGTTTAAACAGAGGAAGTATAGCACGAAAAAGCCTAAAAGAGTTTTCACTTATAGTAATATATGGTATTCCCTTCCAATAACATATAGAGTCTGTCTATAGTTAAGTATGCTCTGTTGTCATCGTTTAGTTCACACAATAGACTTATTCATTTCATTGTTACTCGCTTGCGGATATTATTATATTTCACACACGATCTCCATTCTAGATAAGTGCCTCATTATACAGGGTGTGGATGCATGGACGATATTAAATTAAAACACAAGTACTTAAAATATTAGATCTGACTTTCATACCTATATCGTAAATATTTACCTATTAATCAATATATGATTGAATAATTTTTTTATGAAAAATTTGTTAAGTTTTATATCTTAGAATTTGTCAATTTTATACGATTAGTAATAATCGTCTGAACTCGTGTTTTCATTTAATGTCGCACATATACATCCCCATCCTGTATTAAAATATTTTTGTCAGCGACGAGAGTGGACAAAAAACCTGCGCCAAAATTGGGATGTCTGCAAAGGAAGAGAAGCTTGCCAAATGTGCGAAGCTTATGGACTTCGATGTACGATACAACCTTGTTACGGTGTTAATCTAGACAGGAACTTTGAATATCAGTGGATACCTGGTTTGTATCATTCTGTTTCTATAATATGAAATTATACAAACAACTAGGAAATCATTAAAATTCTTTTTTTATGAGAATAGATCAAAATCTTTTGTAGTATCTACCTATTCTAATAAAAACACCATCTTTAAAAGTAATTCAGCCATATTCAAGATTACCATGGAATATGTGGAGAGAAATGCTCTAGACTTCCAAAATATTTTCAGCGGAAGAATTACGATCGGAACACCCATGTGGCTCCCTCTACGCGGGTTCAAGACAACTTAGTGAAGCGGAAACACGTGCATTAACTAGGTTCCTGCACGAACAGCGCACGCCAATATACACCTTCATTGCGTTCAAGGAAGGTGACGTGTTGGTGAGTCAAATATTCTTACAAAATAAAAGCGTAGTTTTTATCACTTTCCTGCAATTTTGACATTGTCGTTCAACGTTCTTTCCTCGATTACGAAATACTACGTTATCAAGCTTACTAACCAGACCATTACTTAATGGCAGACCTTAAGTAATTATATGTCTGGTCGCTTTTTAATCGTAAATACAATACACAAAAATAAAAAACGGACAGAAAATTTATTATAGCTCAGAAGTCTGTCTTAATCCAAAACCACAGTAAAGAAATATTTCTTACAATTTAAATATTTAAAATCCCAAAGTTACCTCTAACTTCGCACGCGCTGAAGTGCTAACTCTTAGAATAGCGCAGCCTTAATTGACATGTTATTGTGATAAGTAGGTTACTAATCTGCCATACTAAATTGTTAATTGTTTTTAGGGTGTCATGTATCCATACTCACACACCAAAAAACGACGAGCATTTGATCACGTTTATGTAAGTTGCCCAGCTCACTTAAGAACCACTCCCTTTTATTCACTTTATCTCTGAAACTATTAAAAGGAATTAAAAATTGTTAATCGTCTTGTTGTGGTTTGATATGGGCAGTTTTTCATGAGTAAATTAAATATTTACAGAGACAGCGGGCATCACGGGCTGCAGCGGCAGCTTACAGCATCAGTGGTCGACCCTATGTAGCAGGACAAACATCAGAGTTTTTATGTAAGGATATCTAAAAAAATCTGAAAGTATTAAGTAGCCTGTCAAGTTACGTCAAGTTACAAAGATATTTTTAATAAGTACCTACCTAAAAAGTTTCAGAGTCAACAGAATTTTTCAAAACAAAAGATATCAAAGCGCTGTCTATGCCTACCTACACTAATACAATACTTGCATGTATATTATTTTCTATTTTTTTTCTAGGGTTTTTTTCCTTTAGTCGCCATGCATATTTTTTGCACATTATTTTCATAATCTGGTAATAATAATAACTATGTACATGAGTTGGTATTACTAAATACCAATTTTGAGAAACACGCAAAAACATAGCAGCGTGTATCGAGATGTTTGTGTTAAATAAATGGTCGGTTTGCAGCTAATTGCTTACCTAACATTCAAGTTCATCATAATATGCATGAGGAAATAATATTACAGGTAATAGATGAATAGATAGATAAAAACCTTATTGCACACACAGAAGAAAGAAATTACATGAAAGAGAGAAACCGTTTGTTTACCGTGGTACCATTAGATAGTACCATCGATGGTACTGTGGCAAATAGTCAAAGTCAAAGTCAAAATTTCTTTATTCAGTAAAATCACAAGGATCATTTAGAATCGTCTTATATAACTAGGTGATTCTAGGTGCCAGTTCCACGCGACCAGAGCCTAGAAGAACGGGCAAGAAACTATATACGGCCTGGTTCCTAGCGTTTTTTTGTATGACCCCTTTTACAGAGAATTATACATAGAACATAAGAATAGCACTGACATTGCAAGTCGAGTAGTTAGCTGTCGATGGGTGGAGCGACATCGGGCCATGCAGTTTTGTTATTATTAATATTATTTAATATTGTTTACCGTCGTTCCATTACATCGATGGTACCATTGACGTAAAAATAGAGAGTACAATGGGCGGTCTTATCTCTAAAAGCGATCTCTTCCAGACAACCTTTGGATGGACATGAATGACGAAAAATATAAAACGGCAGTGAACAAAATTTTAAACCTAATAAAATTAAAACTAATATATCAAATATCCTACTATACATACCTACTTACCTAATTTAATTCAAATTCGCTAGTTATATAAAATAAATACATAGACTATCTTAATAATACATGAAATACATACCTACTTAGATAATATAAGGAAAAGTAATGACTATTTACCGTAGCTTTAAAAATACTAGGAGACGACGGACGACAGACAGAGGCAATGCGTTCCACAACGGGTTGGTATTGCCTAACCCCGGTCCGGCCTCCCCCCGATGTAGATTGCCAAATAGTTACTACGTCATCAGTGAACGGTACAACAGCAGACAAAAGTGCTTAATTTATTCATTGTAACTGCGCTGTGCTGCACCATACCTCAAAACGCATCGATAGCGCGTTCAAATTTTGCCTGTGGCGACATCTAGCTAAGTTTGTGGTACTAATACACATTATGGCATGAATCAAAGTTGGAGTATTATTTGAACCACCAACGGCTTCATCACATGATGATGATGATGATGATGACGGCGGTTCTTTGGAAATGTTCTAGTGACCGTAAACACCACTAAAAATAAAGAGTCACAGAAAAGCAAAATACGCAATTTCGTGCACGTGGATTAAGTCAAACTACCGAACCTGATGAAAATTAAATGGGACTAACCTTGGAAGTACATCCTTTCAGATAAAAAATTAATTTTTAAAATCGGTTTATTAAATAAATGACGGAGTTCTGAGGTATCAAACATTAAAAAAACATACAACCGAATTAAGAACCTCCTCCTTTTTTGAAGCCGGTTAAAAAAGTAGTTAAGTAGGTACAGTTTATTTGGATTAATATGAAATAAGCTAAAATAAAAGAACTTTACAATAAAGTCATTTTCACTTTTTTTCGCCACAGTACTGACATTGATTTAGCGCATACATACTATTTGGTAATCTACATCGGGGGGAGGCCGGACCGGGGTTAGGCAATACCAACCCTCCACAACCTTACAGCTTGTATGGTAAATGACTTACCATACCTGACAGTACTATGGACAGAAGTAAAAAGCTCCAGAGTATCCTATGATCGAAGACACCGATCATTTGCCTGATGCAAAAACTCAAAGCGCTCTTTAAGGTAAGGTGGAGAGGAGGAATAAAAATAGCAAATGGCGATAGCAAATGGTGAGCCACTTGAGTTTCGCTCGAAATTCAGAGACATGGTCATACTTGCATAGGCCAAGTAACTACCAATACCAAGTACTATACCCATAGCTCTTTAAGACTTCTCTAAAGTTTCATGTTTGTTTTAGCCCTGTATGCAGGAGGTGTTGAAGACTGGGTGGACAGCCACTTGGGTATTGATAATACTTACACAATCGTCATGTTCCGACCCACAGACACCTACAACGCCAAACTTATTACAGAGGTAAGCCTTTATAGGTACGTATAGAGTACAGAGCAAGCTGACGACTTCTTTTGCGCAGAGGTGAAGAACAATCGGATGTGTGCGTAACCGCTCTATGGTGTAATTTCTGTTGCCCAAACATAAGGTAGCAAAAATATACCTATGGTGTTGGTTCAGGTTCATTTACACTCGAGAGCAATGATTCCGGGTCACTTAAAGAATGTTAAAAATCTCGGAAACTAAAAATGATAGGTTAATGCAATAAATTGTATTTAATAGACAATGTAATACTCCTTAAATGAAAGTAAAAAAATATGAGTCACCATACATTTTATTAACACAAAATTACATAAAGAAAAAAACTGCTGATCTCTCCTTAAAACAAAAATAGGAAACATGAAATTTTTGAACTTTATTACGATTTGACTTGAATTTTAATACTTCGTATTGCCTCCTCGTGCTTCCATTACTGCGTTTACGCGGTTTGGCATGCTGTACACCAAGTTCCTTATACGATTTTGGGGAATATTCTCCCATTCCTCTGTGAGAGCAATTTTGAGCTCACGAAGCGTGATTGGGGGAGGGTTTCGTTGTTTTACGCATCTGCCTAGCTCGTCCCAAGCATGCTCGATCGGGTTGATATCCGGGCTGCGCGCTGGCCACTCCATACGAGTAATGTTCATCTCTTGAAGGTAGTCATTCACAATCCTACCTGTATGAGGTCGGGCATTGTCATGCATAAATATAGCATCCTCACCTAAATTGACCATAAATGGACCAACATGATCATTGAGGATTTCTTCCACATATCTTACGCTAGTTAAAGAGCCGTTTTCTATGATCACCAGCTCTGTGCGACTTTCAGAAGAAATTCCGGCCCACACAAGTACAGACCCACCACCGTAGGCTACTTTTTCTTCGATGCATGCTTGCTTGAATCTTTCCCCTGGTCTTCGATACACTCTGTGTCTTCCATCGTGCTTGTAGAGCATAAATTTTGATTCGTCGGAGAACATAACTTTTGACCAATCTTCAATACTCCAATTTACGTGGCTCTGGGCATATCTTAGTCTTGAAATACGATGCCCACGCTCCAGTTTAGGGCCGTTTGCAGGTCTAAGGGGTTTTAAGTTAGATTCAGCAAGCCGACGTCTTACTGTCCATGCACTTGGGTTACTTCCTCCGAGGCGTCGAAACTGATTTGTGAGTTCAGTTCCTGTGAGAAAGCGATTTCGAAGCATGGTGTTCACCAAGTATCGGTCTTCTCGTGCTGTGGTACACCTGGTTCTGCCCGTTCCTGGTCTGCGTAGGTTAGAACCAGTTTCTTCGTAACGTCGGAGAACTCTTTGTACTGTTGACAGCGACACACCGACAGTCCTGGCTGTATCGCGCTGACTCCGGCCGGTTTCCAGCATTGTAAGTATTCTGGTGCATTCTTCAGGCGTAAGCGACATAATTTCAGCTTGAATAATGAATATAGAGCACTATCAACATGGTTTATATACCCACATAAATGACAGATTACAAACAAAAGCAAAACCAAATGCTGTAATTTCGTAGTTCCATCTTCGAAAGTGGCCCTTTTTCAAATTTGATTTTTTTAAGATATAACTTTACAATAACTAAGAAGTTTTAATACCTTCATTTAAGGAGTATTACATTGTCTATTAAATACAATTTATTGCATTAACCTATCATTTTTAGTTTCCGAGATTTTTAACATTCTTTAAGTGACCCGGAATCATTGCTCTCGCGTGTATTTAGGTATTCCAAGTAGGTGTCCATACCTAGTACCTACGCGCGAGCAAAAACTTAAAGCGACGACTGCTTGAAAAACACGTGAGCTATGCATGCTTCAGTGCCTAACCTACGTCATTTTGGGATGATAAGAACGTCATCGGAGTAATTAAATGAAGTTAATAAATATTTTGCATTTGCTGGTACCTTATTATCATTATATCAAAATGAGTTGAATTTCTCTGCTAAAAGTACTCGAATAATGAAGTAAATAATAGCTCAGACATAAACCTAGTAGGTACCTATTACATTACCACCGCAAACATTACGTTGGTATTGTAATTTGATTAGCAATGTTCTTGGTAATTTACCTACTCTGGTCAACACTGGTTTTTACGAGTATATTTGGTGATTACCTCGTTTTTCACGTTATCTAGATAGCCATAGGTCATAAATTGATTTTATCAAGGTTTATCAATGGTATCGCAGACGCATAATCTTCGTGACGATCAGATTTTATTGGTTTTCAATTTTATTATGATGCCGTAAAATCCGAATACTGTTTTGGTCATTTGTATTCACACGTAGGCCTTGACAATTTTAAATTAATAGGTAGGCCCTACTTCATTAGTTCGGATATTTTACGGCGCTTCCACAACTATAGTATTCTTCTTTCAGCGTGTGGTCCATGAAGCGTATGCTGCTATGGACACATTAGTTCTACAAAGTGTTGAAACATTGGGTCCACCGCCTGTCCCAGTCGCAAGATTAAAGAGCGCCGCCAATGCCTTCACAAAATCACTTACATCTGTTTCACTACCGTTTATTTTAGCTTTTTTTATTTGAATACTTATTAGGTGGCGATGTAACCTGTATCTAAGCTTTCTAGAATCCATGTACGGTGACTGATTTGGGTTAAAAATCTCATGAATAATATTCGTGTTGGAGGTTTTTTAGATATGCACATACGGCTGGCTGACTGCATTGTTATTTTGAAATTATTTTGGAAGATAGTTTAGTGTAGTTTTAAATGAATAAAGCTATTATCATCATATTTAGATTTTTATTTTCAATCCTGCCCATATTTTATTCATTAGTTTTTTTCATATTATTTTCGGAGTCTTTTAATTTTATTAAGCGTAAGTACTTAGAAGAACATAAACTCAGCTTAGATTTGCTCTAACATATTGCGTATATTAAATCAACGTTTAATTAAATAAATAGATCCACCATATATTATTCAACATCGTTATAAATTTTAGCTGCATAATAGTATCAAATAACTTTGATATCTGATAGTTATTATCTAAATCCGTGTGTGGGTACCTACCTTATTTACGTACTTACCTATAATGTATAAATTATGTTTCTGGAAGTTCGGTGTTCGAGATAAGTATTTAGAAATAACATTCATTCGCCTTTGAATGTATTTTTATAATAATTCAAACCGGTAAATCAATACATTGCGAAATAAACTATTAGTGAACGGTTTAGTCTACAATCGTCAAATAGGATTTTTTAAATTTTTCATGTATATAATCTAAAGCTATAATAGTATTAGTATAATATACTGTATCTCTATATTAAAAGTATTCTGACAAAAACAAAGTCATTGGGATCTTTCCTCAGAGTAACTTAGTCCAAGATCATGGTCGTGATGTAAGAAAAATGAGATGTCTTCGCCCAGCAATGAGATGAAGGCCATCAACGATAATAAATTAGCAAAAAGAAGCGAGTATCTAGTATAATTTTGTAGGTATTACCTTATTCATTTAACTGGTGGATTATGCGTTTAATATACGCAGGTCATGTTGACTTCATTCGTAAGGAAATGCAAGCGGAAGAGCCTTCTCTTCATTGCACTTGAGATGACCCCGTTCAATAACATTCCAATAAAAAAGTACTCATAAGTGCCTTCTTTTTACCACACAATCTTTCCGGTAGCAAAATAACGCTTAATCAAGTCCTCAAATAAAAAATCTGATTTTAGGACTTGACTTACTTTTTATTTAAATATGTACCTATATATATATATTAATAGATCGTAGGCAGTTTTTGTTAGGTGATAAATTATAGTTCTTTGCAGTCAATAAATGAATTACAATCGACAATACAGACCTAGTAAGGAGGCTCAAAAGGAAGAAACCTTTTGAGTTAGTATAGTGTTAAATAATCAGTAATAAGTGTAGTGCGAGTGCAAACTAGTGCCACCTATAGAGAACACAAAAACAAAGTGTCTTCGCCTTAAGTAAATAAAGACAATAAGAAAAGTGCCAATGGACACATTTATGTAAAAACAGGTCAATGTAAAATTACTAATTAGCCTGCATTGTGGCTAGATCGTAATATAATTAGGGTATAAGTATTATCTATTAGTACATGAATACTAAAATAATAAAAAAAAAATATAAAAATATGTGCTGGAGTTGCTTTGATACTTGCACCGTGTGGTTGTGGCTATAGGTACATTATTATTATTGGCTAGTGATAGATCAGTGTGTCTAATCTTTTTTATCGAGCCCAAATATTTGATATAAGTACTATATCTTTTTATTTATACCTACTGAAACGCGTGCACGCCAGATAAGCATCCATGTTTTACGTGTTTAGGTTCATAGGTAAACAGTGAAAATATCCGATATGTTAGGAGCTTTTATAACTTAACTCTTCTTCTTTGGTTTGGTTTGGTTTGGTTTGGTTTCTTGGTTTGGAATATGGTTTAGAATAATACATACCCCAGACTTTCTTCGATTCTGTCTGTATTGTTTGAACTAACTCGAATGATTTTATCAGAAATGATTTACAAAGATTTTAAATTAGTTATTGTAATTAAAGATTACATTTTGTTCTACTAAATAGCTAAAATACTCTAAAAATGGAATTTTAGTCCATATAATTTATTTCGCTTCATTGACTTCAGTTTTAATTTAATATCTTAGGTTAGGAACCAAGTATATCTTAAATTAAAATTAATTTGGTATTTCAATTTAAATTCTCATACGTTATCCCAGTTATATGTTTTTGCATGAAATTATAATATTGCATTCACCTTTACAACATGCAAAATAAAATAATTTGAGCGCGTTGGCCCTGGATCACTGATATCAAGTTCAAGGAGAATAAAGTAATTATCGACGTGAGTGAATTGGTAGCTTGACTAGTTAGTTTGCACGCTGAGACCAATCCGGACAGTTCAACTGCTATGCCGCATGCCGGTTGCTTAACTCTCGTAGTCGTAGTTTAATTATGACGCCGCCGTCTTTAGTGCCCATACGCTTTGGATATCTAGAAAACACGTTCGAACAGCAGCGGCCCTTGTGTTTTGTGAATAACTTTGAAATTAATCTAAGGCTACCTGCTAAATCAGGCTATTCGAGTACAATTTTTATAAATATTATTTTGGGCTCCATCAAACAATGTGACTGTCCTTCTAGGACTAACAATAAAATTTTAAATAATTATACAAAGTTGTTTAAAATAAGCAAAGAAATATATTATTATAAACATTATCTCATACATACTAAAAGTTAAACTTAATCCACTACTATACAGAGTGACGTGGCCGAAATAATTTCCATTTAGATAGATTACGACTTACTTCTCTGTTCTGTGACTATGACAATCCTTCGGGGATGGAATTGCCCGTAGATAGCCGCGCGTATAAAGCCAGTGAATT
The DNA here is from genome assembly GCA_947859175.1 of Gandaritis pyraliata. Lineage (NCBI taxonomy): Eukaryota > Metazoa > Arthropoda > Insecta > Lepidoptera > Geometridae > Gandaritis > Gandaritis pyraliata. The sequence goes on from OX401863.1 coordinate 5,464,444, forward strand.
AGTTGTGTGACGTGTCACTCGCGTCGCGTGACTGAACATTACTGGATTACAGCGCGGGTCGCTCCTTGGTGACTACAGGTGCATTTTGGATACATAAAGTGTTTCAGTGAAACATGATGGTGAGCAGTTTTAAAAGGCTTTTGTGTTCACACAGAATAGAGATCTCATGCGCCGGTAGCTGTTATGGTAATTAATGTTTTGTTGTGGAAGGGTATTGTTTATTTCTAATGACTCGGTTTGTATGCAGGCATGCATGGGCATTCGGTACCTGGTATTTGCTTATATGTAAAGTAGAAACTAAAACAGTGCATGCAGTGGGTATATCTTCTAATAGAAAATAAAAATAGCTCTATAATAGCGAATCATATGGTTTTAATATCTTAAGTTCTGTGAAAATGTAGAGTCGTAAATTATTTTACACAAAAGTGGGTTATACCAGAGTTTCCTTTCTTTTCAAACACTGGCTGATGTACTTATAATGCATAATAAATAAGTAGGTAATTATTTTTAATATGTGTAATTTTTAATTAGCTCATCTTACAAGATTCTTTCGTAATCTCCACATAAAAAGTGTTTACAAAAGTAATCAAACAATTCTACTATAAAACTGGTTATTTAGGTAGGGAATGTCACCAAATATGGTATAGTATACTAATATGGAATACATTGATTTCTCTTAAACTATACTTACATTAAAAACGCAACACACGACCATCTTCTATTTAATTAGCTCTCTTTACTATCGCCCTCACAACATCAGTGTCAGTTGCGCGAACGCTACGCGTGTGGCAGGCGTGTTTGGTTTTGTCGTCGCGCAGCTTTTAAAATATAATAACTTTCACATTTTGTAAATATAATATGAAAAACTCGGGCTTAGCACAAAATATGAGTTAGGTTTTTTCGATAAACCCGAGACAAAACTCTTTTCATATTGAGCAAATAAATAAAAAGCACGGGTTTGTAATAAGCTGAATACCGTAAATACGTTGTCATATGTCGGGTGTTAGTATGTATTATAAGTATTTATTTACAAAAAAAAAAAGTATATAAGTATTCTATCAGCCATCTGGTTCCCATATTACAAGCATTGCTTAGTTTGGGACTAGAAGGTGTTGTGTGAAATGACCCTGAATATTTATATTTATATTTATTTATATAAGAGCCACTTTACGAGCAAGTGTGTTGAAAATGAGTATTATCGGTTAATTATGTAAGTCTACATAGGTACGTGTTTCACTATTGAGTACCTATATCGGTATTATGTTTATTTCAACGGCCTTCTTTAATAATTAAAATATGGCTTGAAAAAATATTGGTTCTAGTTTGAACTAGTATATAAATTCCAAATACGGACAATCTTTGATGAAGACAGTGAACCTGATGAGCTGATGGGCCAAGTATCTCCTGACTCTACTGATGCAGAATATATCTTCTGTTAAATACTCTTTTCCACGGATAACAGTGGAGAAAGCAAGATTAAGTGCATAATGTGTGGGCTCTGGGCTCATCATTATGATTGTGCTGGTCTAGAGCTTGAATACTGTAACTTTTGCAAGTGAATTAATCAATTTCTTATTGCATTGCTATAAAGGCTCGCGAGGTCTATGTTCTCACAGGACAACTAGTTAATACATATAAATGTATGACTGATTAGTAATAACATTAAACTGTTTCCATTTCTTTGAAGTTTTTTTTATAGGTATCCCTAAAATAAAATGGTATTCCATATTTGGTGACTTTCCTCTACTTTCTGCTGTATTCGACTGACGTAGTATATACCTGGTATTGATGAATATTTACCACATGTTTTGAGTAAATTCATATTTTTAATTGACCTTCTACATTTTATGACTGTGGTTTACTTATGCTATAATTGCATAAGTAAACCAATTAATTTACAAAATGACCTTACAAGTGCAGCAGGTGAATAGCCAACCCAGTAGGTACTGAGTCACGTCTGAGAGGTCATGGACTCGCTGATATGTCTAAAACTTGCCAAAATGGCCTTGCCAAATCATTGAAACCGATTATTTAGAATGCAATTTATACCAATCAATTTAGATTATAGTATACACCTAGTCATAAGGTGTAAAAAAGTTACTAGCAACTTCAATCCAATCATGCCACTTAAGGATTACCTTCCTAAGTAGGTAGGTAGGTACTATCCAAAAGAAACACGTCAAACATTATGAGTATTCATTTATTTGTACAAGGTAAATGTATATTTTCAGATAATTTATAGGTATGTATTATATTATCTTTATCTACTTTTTAATAAATTGAAAACGGATAAGATTGTATTGGTTTATTAACATAGATAAGTATACTTAACAGAGCATTTACCTTATTAAAGACAAGACAAGGATACGTTATGTAGGTAAGTATTTTTTTTAAAGTCAAATGAAAATACTTTCTGAGCCACGCTATTTTCTGTTTGTTTTGATAGCTGTTTTGATAATTTCAGGAGATTAGCGATGGGACCAATCCCGGCTTTGACATATCGCCAGAGGTACTGCCACCCGGACCGCAACCTAAAGATGCAGGACCAGCAAACTCGAATGATCCAGCTTTTGGATCTCCGAAGCCAAGGCGATCGACCAGACCGGAAGTTAAACCACCCCTACTAATAGTACCTTCAGATAAATCTGGGAAATGGAAAGTAAGTAGGTAATTTAGCTCGATTTATTTCTCTTCAACCATCATCATCAGATTGAAGAAGAACGAATGATCGCCTTTTACACCCGTCTACCGATTTCCCGTGACCTGCACAATGACGTCAATCTGTAGCTAACTCTCTGCGGTCAGTTCATCAAGTAGAGATACCTACCTATTATAGTTAGCAAACAATAGGTCCTATTAAAGAATAGGACACTGAAATCTAATCAACTAAAACTATTAGACAGTTTAGTTGAGGAAATATGTTCGGACGGAGCCTTACCTATTGGGTGCAGAAATCAGTGCTTCGTAGGTATTGAAAAAGTAGAGCAAATTTTACTAACAATGACTAATTTTAACTAGAACTACAAAATATCTAGGCTCGTCCTCAAACAACAGTATTGATAAGATGTGAAATTTACCGCGCCTTGTACAATACATCTTTTAGGTAGGTAGGTACCTAGTAAGGTACCTTACCCATAAACGTTACGTTGAACATTGTAACTAAACAAATACCTACAAAGGTACTTATTTACGTACATAGCTATTTTAATTGATACTTACTTAAATATTTGTTTTCAATCTGTACATAGAATACTTCAACAGTTTTATTTATATAAAACCAAGTCTGAACTAAGTAGCGCGAAATCGACATCTATGTTATTTGGCTTTATTATAACAGATCTATGTCTACAACCGACTTATATTCGTAGATTATATTATAGAGCATTAAGATTATAACGTGCCAGCCATTCTCGAGCCGAATGGTCTGCTGCGTGACGATGGTAAACGGCCTGACGGTATGACTCTTGTTCCTTGGGAGTTGGGAAGGCCTTTGGTGTGGGACGCTACTTGCGTCGACACCCTTGCTCCTTCACATCTGTCTAGGACATCCGCTAGGGCCGGTGCGGCAGCAGATTCGGCCGAGGATCTCAAGAGGCGCAAGTATGCGGGTCTCGACAGGGCCTACACATTTGTACCTCTTGGGGTCGAGACTCTGGGTCCGTGGGGTACCGAGGCCCTCCGGGTCTTCAAAATTATTGCAGGGCGTCTAGTCGCAGCGACGCGTGACCCGAGGGCTGGTGATTATCTGGGCCAGCGAATCAGCATTGCTATTCAGCGCGGCAATGCAGCCAGTGTCTTGGGCACGCTTCCGATTGGTACTGATTTGGATCAGTTGAGCTATCTATAAATCGTTTGCAACGGTGTGTAGATAGCTCAACCGCTTCATGTGTATTTTGTACATATTATAAATATTGTAGATTATAATGTAATTTAGATTTACGAATAATTGAAGCATTTATTGTTTGATGTAATTTGATGTAGCTTTGTAATTTGATGTGATGTAATTTGATGTAAATTTGATGTAGCTTATGTACATAATTAGTATTTCTACACCAGGATGAAGGTGATCAGGAAAAAGCATCGGAAGAGGACTCTGGTCCGGAGCGACTACAATGGGGCAACCGAATCGAATTTCTCATGTCCTGCATCGCCACTTCAGTGGGTCTCGGCAACGTCTGGCGGTTCCCGTTCGTCGCCTATCAGAACGGTGGAGGCGCTTTTCTCATACCTTACCTTATTGCATTGTTTCTCATAGGAAAACCTATGTATTATCTCGAATGTATACTGGGACAATTCAGCTCTAGAAACTCTGTGAAGATCTGGTCTTTATCACCTGCTATGAAAGGTAAATACCAATCTGATGAATTAATTACTAAATATCTAGGTTTTGAATTTTGAGATGACAACGTGTTTTGTTGTTTTTGCAGGAACGGGATGCGCCCAGGCTCTGTGTTGTGGGTACATCCTTTCGTACTACGTAGTGATAATTGCTCTATGTATGTACTATCTAGCAATGAGCTTTCAATCTACGCTTCCTTGGGCAATCTGTCAACCTGAATGGCTTAACTGTGTTCCTTCGGATGCTTCGCTTGCAACTGAAGCGGCGCCAGTGAATGCGACCAGCAGTGCTGAACTTTATTTCATGTGAGTTTTGTAAATCTTCTATACGACTTTCTGTTTATTCCTCGCAATTTTTTCATAGATTTGTTGATAATGAAGTGATCTCAGGAGATGTAAAATAATCTTGAATTTATGGAAAATGTTATTAACCGACTTCAAAAAAGGAGGAGGTTCTCAATTCGGTTGTATGTTTTTTTTTTTTTTTTTTTTTTTTAATGTTTGTTACCTCAGAATTTCGTCATTTATGAACCGATTTCAAAAATTCTTTTTTCATCTGAAAGGATATACTTCCAGATTGGTCCCATTTTATTTTAATCAAAATCGGTTGAGTAGTTTGGGTTATAAATAGAAATAACTGAAAAAAATATGCCCGGCGCGGCGCAGTGCCTACTATTTTACTGCTAGCAACGATGCAATATGCCAAGTTGCGGCGTAGCGCCTACCATTTTACTGCTAGCAACGATGGACCCTTTGTGGTGCGGTGCACACATAAAGGGTCTGGGGCAAAAATCTATGGAGCCCAGGTCCCGATTTTTTTAAACTCGCATTAATGAAACTTTCTTTGTTACAATGTCCTTGTAACGTAGTTTTAATATACGTAATAATTTTATTAAAAAGCAACGGGAATACTTAGTTATTCGACATCCAAACTTCGTCAAAAAACAAAGAGTCTGCCAAAAAATGGTATTTTTCGATGACTTAATTGACAGTTTGTATTTGTTTGATTTACTAGCTTTCACCTGCTGCTTTTCTCGAAGTTTGTGATAAGTAATATCATAGATACTATCGTTTGTTACGTTTGTTTGGTATACCTACCTAGGTACATACCATGACCTACCTACCTACTTAAACATAATAGCAAACGATAGTAGTGGTTTGAGTGAATGAATTGCATTTTATTTAGGTACGAGTACAAGTCAGGGTATAATAAAAAAATAAACATAAACAAAACTCTAAAATAACTAATATGTCGATATTAGTTCTTCTACGGAGTTCCTCGATTCAAGTTTTATCACATATTGAAACATCCATCATAGCTCTGTATAGTTCGCTGAGCGTCTGAGATGGACGCGCTACAATGCCACAAAGGGTACGTCCTCTGTGGAGTGGACTTGTTTCGTCACTCGTCTCATGAAAATAAAATAAAATAGCACAAACATACCTGAATTGGGGCTATCCACAATGACACAGCTTCAACAATATTAACCAACAATCTTCTTCTAGGGTCTAAACATATTGTTGATGCACCGTTCTCATACTTCTTATCGGTATTTTCCATATTTTTATCGGTTAAAAATCCGGAAAATCAATGAAAGAAAAGCCAGATAAAAAGTATAAATGCGTGCGCTTTTCAAGTTCTATCCGGACTCCCGCAAAAAACATAGAGGGATGTTCTTTTTTTAAAAAAGTTTTACATGGCTTGTTGCGATTGGGAAGAGGTGATTGAAAAAGAAGGTTTTATCTAAATAATACTTCATGTTTATTTTATTAGCTATATTGTCACTTGTTTTGTTAGATACCTACCTAGGTTAAATATCTATGTAGGTGCTTACCGAACAAAAAAATATTCTATTTTATTTTATTTAGGTACCTACCTCAAGAAAAAAATTTTTTTTTTAGTTCGGAGTTCATCTGCCTTGTGAGCCAGCAAACTGTCCAAAGAGTCTTTAGACTTTTCTAACCTTATATTATGAAGGAAAAAAAAGATGTCACAGTCACGTTTTCCTGTCGTGTCATCAAAATAATGACTTTATATTGCATTTTTATAATTCCCGCTGCAATAGAGATTTCGATAGAACAAATAACTACTTAAAAATAACAAAACTAATTTATAGCCATATTATATTGATGCGAGTGGAGACCTGCATTGCCCCATGGCCTTTTTACATTTTTCTAAATTTGTCAATAAACCCAGTTTGTACATTCAAACCGCATTTAATTGGAGAAAAGCAAAAACCCACCAGTTGTTCCTCTAAAGAATCAACACCAACCACGTGCACGAAATTGCGTATTTTGCTTTCCTGTGACTTTTATGTGGTGTTTATAGTGACTAGAACATTCCCAATGAACTGTCATCATCATCATCTGATGATGAAGCTTGTAGTCGAATTGTAGTCGGTTTTTTAGTTTTTTAACTTATAAATTATTTGTTACAGTAACACTGTGCTTCAACAGAGTGACGGCATTGAAGGTGGACTAGGTAAGTTAACACGAAACGTTTATCTTATTGTACTTAGATGTAATATAAACATACCCAACACAATCACGAAACTTGCATAAGCAGGTCAGCTACAGCGTAAAAAAAATTGTGCAAAAGTCACGAATAACTTTATCGATGTCTGTATTTTATTGTAAGGTCAATATGTAACACATTGTTTGATGCTTCGCTAAGTAATCCTGTTATAACGCAAATGTTGATTTCAGGATTGCCCATTTGGTATCTTGTCCTCTGTTTACTGGCCGCGTGGGTTGTCATCTTCTTGATCGTGGCCCAGGGAGTGAAGAGCTCTGGAAAGGCAGCCTACTTCCTCGCTGTGTTTCCCTATGTCGTGATGATCATTCTTTTGATCACGTAAGTACTAGGCTACATCAATGTGATTTTACTAATTCTATTTAATCAAGGTACAATTAGACTCAGTTACTAGCTATTTATAATGTCCCCTCAATTTGTTGACAGCACTGCGATTCTACCTGGTGCTGGAACGGGCATTCTGTTCTTTATTACTCCGCAATGGGACAAACTGATGGAGCTCGATGTAAGTATTTTCTAGGAATATATAAAGTAGGTACTTTGGAGTTTTAGGCTCTTCGGAGACCAGACTAGGTACAATCCAACTTGTCTAATTTTTCGTAAACCAAAGTTTTAATTTCAGGTTTGGTACGCAGCTGTAACTCAAGTGTTCTTCTCGTTGTCTGTGGGCACGGGAGCTATCATTATGTTCTCCTCCTACAACGGATTCAGACAAAACATTTACAGGTCGGTAGAATATAAAATGGTAATTACTTATGGTTTGAAACATTTTAATGTAAAATGACCAAGTACCGACTCGATGCTGTAATCTCTTCTCTGATTAAAAACCTAATCATCTTTTTATTTTCAGAGACGCCATGATTGTTACCACGTTGGATACGTTCACGAGTCTTCTGTCCGGGTTCACGATCTTCGGTATCCTCGGTAACTTGGCATTCGAGCTTGATTCTAAGGTCGAAGATGTCGTCGGATCAGGTGGTACTGGGTTGGCCTTCGTCTCATATCCTGATGCTATTGCTAAAACATTCATGCCTCAGGTAAAAATAAGCGGAAACTCATCCAAAAAAAATGTTCTGTAATTGGGAATTAAAACCTAAATATAACCTTATTACTTCCTTATTATAACCTTGATTGACTAAATTTAAATTGGAAACTGGCTTAATCAATATTTTATTTAATATACTTTTTTTTTTTTCAGTTGTTCTCGGTACTTTTCTTCCTGATGATGTCAGTTCTCGGCGTGGGCTCGGCCGTGGCGCTACTCTCGACCATCAACACGGTGTTTCTGGACTCCTTCCCCAAAGTGCGCACCGTTTTAATCTCCGCGTTCAGCTGCACTGTCGGATTTGGTGTTGGACTCATTTACGTCACACCTGTGAGTGCTATTTTTTAAACACATTTTAGTAAACACAGTTAATGCAAACGATGCCACGCTTCGAGGCAGAATAGCATGCACTGCGGTGGCATTCTCAGTAAATCAATAGACAATACTCATTTATTCAATATAATCACAAGGATTATTATTTAGAGCGTCAGCGATCCTAGATTTTCCAAAGTTTAATGACCTTTAATTTATCCAGGAGAAAGTTCAGCCATCGTTGGAAAGCTTTATATTGAGATGTTATTTTTTTTCAGGGCGGTCAATATATTTTGGAGCTGGTGGACTACTACGGTGGAACTTTCCTGGTTTTGTTCACTGCTCTTGCTGAAATTATCGGTGTTTTATATATCTATGGCGAGTTACTTTAAAAAATTTCTCAAAGTTTAGTCGATTTTATCCACCATGATATTGACCATGTCTTTTATCTGTAGGTTTGGAGAACCTGTGCTTGGACATTGAATTCATGCTGGGTATGAAGACTTCTGTGTACTGGCGGTTCTGCTGGGGCCTCATAACGCCAATCATGATGCTGGTCGTCTTTATCTATGCTTTGATATCCTACGAGGCTCTCGTGTTCGGCGAAGACTACTACTACCCGACTCTCGGCGTTGGTGAGTAGTTTTATTTTATATTATTCCTTCAAATAAGTAGTGACATTTTGATAACAATACTTCGGTCTGTCGTATAGCAAAGCTTCTTTTTAATAAAAGATTTTTTAGGTTTCGATTTCTTTCAAGTCAAATCGAATGAGTGCACGTATGTAATATAGAGATCTTATTATGAACAAATATTTAGTGGTACCATAGCATAGAAATTAATATTAATTATGTAATATTTATATTTATTTTCAGTATTCGGCTACTTGATGGTATTTGTCGGTATTGCCCTGGTGCCAATCTTCATGTTCATCGCTTTTTACAAGAGAAAAACTGGAAACTGCATTGAGGTAGATCATTTATCTAAATTAAAACTATCAAAACCTTGAATTTCACTAAAACCGGTGTACGATTGGTAGTATAGTTCAAAATATAAGTGTGTGAAGAAGGGTAGACCGGTATGTCAGACTTCGTTCGACCCGAGATTATGGTCAATGCAACTGTTTCGAAATATCGGGAAGCAATATGAGAGATAAAGATCCGTAGTGCGTGCTGTACTTATTGAAATTGTAACATTTTATTTAAAAAAAAAAAAGTATACAAGTATTCTATCAGCCATCTAGTTCCCATATCACAAGCTTTGCTTAGTTTGGGACTAGAGGGCGTTGTGTGTAAAGTCCATGAATATTTATTATTTATTATTATTTACAGACTGTCAAAGCCTCATTCAAACCTAAACCAACGTGGGGTCCGCGTTCAGCAGTCGAAAAGAGAGCGTGGCTGGCATTCAAAGCTGAGGCTAAGGTGGAAAGGCAGAAAATGCAGACGACTTCACATCTCAAACACATATGGATGATGCTTACTGGAGGATACAGAAAAAGATTTTAAAAGCTGCCTAAGTTTATAAGAAATTAAACTGTACGAGTACTTAGGTACTTATAAATTACTTAGGTATAAATAGCTGTAAGGCTCATTGTGAAAGAGCTTGCCCGGGGACTACCGTACCACCACCTATTTATTACCACCGTACACGTACTACTACCGTACCTATTACGTGCACCAAGCAGTGATGCTCGCATTGCTGTGTTCAGGTTTTAAGGGTATGGGTGCCGGCGTAATTACAGTACATGAGACTTAACACCTTTATGTCTCAGAGTGATGGGCGCAGTGCAATGCATCACAGGGCACGTCCTCAGTGGACGTGCTCGGTGAGGCAACGCATTGTTATAAGCAGAGGTAACCACTTAACATCAGGTGGGCCAACAGATTGTTCCATCATTTAGGTGCATAAAAAATTCCTCGATTAGGTGACCAAAAACGTGTTATTCTGAACATATAGGTTTCATGAAGTTGTTTTGCTACAGACTTTTCATGAGTCGCTAAACAAATGTTGTATTTAACTATACTTAAGTATTATTTTTTTAGGTTTTTAAGAAAAATAAGCATCATATAGGTAACTATTTGTTTTATACATTGTACCTACCTGCTGGGACATGCTTATTTATTTATTTATTATTATTATTAATTACTACGGTTAACACCAATTACGATAATTAATTAAATTACACACAGGCACAAAAAGTCAATTAAATACATCTAATGATCTAAATACATCTTATGTATACAGGATGCTTTTTTAATAACATGTAGGTTTCAAAATCTCTCTCAAGTGCATTTTCTTAAGACTCTAGTAAGTAGTTAAGATTTTATTACCTTCTCTAAGCCCATCCTGTATAACCCTGTAGATAGTTAATTAAACCTCCTCAATACGACCAAATTGTTTGACATTACAAGTACCATAAAGTAGCGTATTTAATTCTTTCTTTAATTCTCTATTACACACAAAACAGGACATAAACAAAAGACAGAAATAGATCACGTACCTACAAAGGCGAATTATTGTACCTTTTAACTAAACATTAGTTTAGAACATGAAAAACTGAGTTCTTCTGATTTTATATTCGGACATAGACAGAAATAAGTATTCCGTTCTTCCAAAACTGGATCGGAACTCTAACAACTGATGTGGGTTTCATGAAATCCTTTATTCTATGCAATATTTTATACATATTCTTGTTGTGGCATAGGTACCTGTAACTACTCGTACTAACGGGTAGAAATCACGAGTTAATTTTAATTAAAAAATAATTCTTATGTAGGTAATTAAATGTTTTTTTTGTATGTATCTGTAAATAAAGTTATTTATTAAAACTAAAAATTTACGTATAGTAACCAAAACGAAGAGGTTGTGAATTACTTAGATAAAGAGGATACTTGTAGGTTAATTAAACATTCTGTGTGTTGTATATTCCTGTAGCAAATATTAAGTTAATATGTAGGTAATAATCTTAATTAGTATTAATCTTAGCTAATGACAATGTAAATATTTAATTTTTGGAAAACAATCACTTATGACAAGTTTTCCTATTGTACCTAAAAAATATTATACGAAAATGCAATGTGTACTTACTTAGTTAATTTTAAATAAATAATCTAGCGCTTCGGGTTGATGTAATTTCAGTTGCAATACATTGTCTTTCAAAGTAATTTTAGAATTATTATGAACATATCCCCTAGACAAAAAATATAGTAAAATCTTAGTAGAAGAGATGAACTAGTCACAACGGATCTTTGTTCCTCTGGAATTATCTGTGCAGAACCGATGTTGGGGTCGTATTAGAGGAAAGTGAATATTTCTGCACAACATTGCACAATCGTTGTTGCACCTAACTTCAGAGGAACAAAAATCCATTGATCTTACTGTACATTGATTTGTAATCTAAATAAATAGAGTCTGACCGCGCATTCAAGTCTGCAATGGAATAATTGGTAACTCCAAAAAGATTTGTACATGGTACATCTTACCGTAGTATAAACTTTCGTGGTACATACTACTTAGTAGGCAACAATCTATAAACGTTTCAAACTGCCATATTACTAGTGTGTATACTGGACACACTAGTAATATGGCAGCGTTCGAAATCTCACCGACGCTATTCCTGTTATTAATAAACTCTATGTAAGCTTAGAATAGGTATACCGTGTCTCGTTTCTTTCTATCAAGTTTGAATCTGCTAGTCAATGCAAAAGACAAAACACGCTGTAGCTATTCCAAGCTCAATTGAATTTATTAATAACAGAATATATACATATTCACATCTGTTTATTTAGACTGCCAGAGCCTCATTCCAAGCTAAAAAAACGTGGGGCCCGCGTGCAGCAATTGATTTGCGGTAGTGGCATGCATTCAAGGCTGCCGCTAAAACGGAAAGGCAGAACATGCAAATAACGTCACGAATCACAGTCAAAGTTAAAATTTTTTTATGCAATAAAGTCACAAGGCTCATTTAGAGTCGTCTTATAATAACTAGGTGATTCTAGGTGCCATTTCACGCGACCAGAGCCTAGAAGAACGGACAACTACGGCCTGGTTCCTAGCGTTTTTTTGTATGATCCCTTTTACAGAGAAACATACATAGAACACGAGAATGTCAGCATTGCAAGTCGAGTAGTTAGCTGTCGATGGGTGGAGCGACATCGGGCCATGCAGTTTTGTCATTAATATAGTTATCTAAGGTATAATATGCTTTCTTTACGAGATTATTCTTAATGTAGGTTTTGAATTTCCGCACCGAAAGTTTTGTGGCATTTGTTGTTGTGGCAGGAAGCTTATTATAAAAACGTACAGTATTTCCCATGAATGACTTATTTACCTTTTGTAGTCGAAATTTATGAATGTAAGTATAATTTATTTTTGTTTCTAGTATTAATACCATGAGCATCACTATTTTTCTTAAAACTAGCTATGTGTTTATGTTTTCATAAATATATTGTGAAAATACTGTGAGAATATTAATTTCTTTAAAACGTTTCCTTAACGAGTCACGTGGTTTCATTTTATAAATTGCACACATGGCCCGTTTCTGCAAACAAATATAGTTTGTATATCAGCAGCTTTTCCCCAGAGAAAGATACCGTAAGACATCACACTATGGAAGTAGTTAAAGTAGACTAGCCTAGCTGTCGCTACATCAGTGAGCCATCTTATCGTACGAATCAAACACTTACGGATGGTACTCACAGGAGGATATAGAAAAAGGTTGTAAGTCTGTTACGTGCTCTTTACTTCTTTATCTCCAGTGTATCGGTTGACCAATTTAGGGTCTAATTTAATAAGGTTTGTACACATTTGTAAGTAATACGCATGTTGCGATGTGAATAGTCATGTAAATATATAGCAATGTTCTTATTGTGCAAAAAAAAATAGACTTGATAATTTATAAGTAAAAAAACTGGAAAAACCGACTTCAATTCGACTACCAGGTTCATCATCAGATGATGATGATGATGACAGTTCATTGGGAATGTTCTAGTCACTATAAACACCACATAAAAGTTACAGGAAATCAAAATACGCAATTTCGTGCACGTGGTTGGTGTTGATTCTTTAGAGGAACAACTGGTGGGTTTTTGCTTTTCTCCAATTAAATGCGGTTTGAATGTACAAACTGGGTTTATTGACAAATTTAGAAAAATGTTATAATTTAGGTGTGCACTACAAAGAGTCATTGTTGCTAGCAGTAAAATGGTAGGCGCTACGCCGCAACTTGACATATTGCATCGTTGCTAGCAGTAAAATGGTAGGCGCTACGCCGCAACTTGGCATATTTTTCAGTTATTTCTATTTATAACCCAAACTACTAAACCGATTTTGATGAAAATTAAATGGGACCAATCTGGAAGTGTATCCTTTCAGTTAAAAAAATAACTTTTGAAATCAGTTCATATTTGACGGAGTTCTGAGGTAACAAACATTAAAAAAAATAAAAATAAAAAACATACAACCGAATTGAGAACCTCCTCCTTTTTTGAAATCGGTTAAAAAGAAAGTACAATAAATTATTTCTACCAACTTACTAGGAAACGACATGATAAGACAGAAAAATGGTCCTGACATTTTTAGATATATGTTTTGTTTTACTTTTACATGTTTAAATAAAATATTTTATAAATATTCATGATTTTTATTATTCTTACACTCTTCGAAGAACATAAATCTTTGTAAGTTTTTATAGTTTACTCCTTCGATACCTTAGATAGATAACTTAGCAGCAAAATAAAGTTAAATATTAATGATGAATAATAAAAATAATAAAGTCCTTCTTCGTAGAACCTCTACGGGCAGCGTAGCGGAGCTACGAGCTCTCGAGACAAAAATATATAATGCTCTCTTAACTTTTTTAGTCGATATCGAAATGTTTCCCAATCTCTGAAAAAAATCTGCACTGCAGATGCTATTGATTATATTTTTTTTACATTTTCGCATTACACTTTCAACCTTTACCATACAGTTGACAAGATGATTTCGCTATATTTGTTATTCTATACTACTAAGGCCGGGTTCAACCAACTCCAAATAACATTATTCTTTAGACTTAAATATTTCTGTTCTGGTTTTTGACATGTTTAAAGTAAAGACAAATACTATTCTGTAGAAGAAAGCGTTATTTGAAGTTGGTAAAACCGTACTAAGTGGTGATAATATTTTATCTGACGAAAACGTTATTTGAAGTTGGTAAAACCGGCCTATAACTGGTGATAATGTTTTATCTGTTAGATAGCGTTATTCGGAATTGATCAAATCCGGCCTTAACACGATGGTAGCGAGGGTCGCTTTCAATAATGAGAATTAATTAATCATCAGATTAAAATTATTAGTCTACGTCTAGACAAGGGATAGCTTAGATTATTACCTACTTACATTTAATTTGATACCAAAAAAACCCAGAGGTTGCTACTTCTTGCAAAAATGTAGCAAATTGGTAATAGATAAGTGTTAGGTACAGTCAGCATCAGAAGTAGAGCACATTTTCAGGATTTCAAAATTATTTATATCATTATGTTTGATCTTAGTACTACTTTTAGGGAAGGTAGGAGCCCATAATTTTATGGTAAAACTCGATTGCTTTGCTCTATCACAGGCCTATGGCCAATCACAGGGGTGCATTGTTGTAATATGGCCGATAACTAATTGTCAGTACAAGCAAGCCAAACAATCAAGCAATGCTAAAGGAGAGGAAGAATAATATTTATGGAAAAATTCGCTGTCCAAACTGTCCAGTCAAATGGATCAACAGTCTGGGGCCTTACTCTCAGTTCGGCGAGATTTTACTCTAATAGAAATGACGTCAAAATATAGTCGAAAACTTGTTTCAGCTGTGGGTGACACGAGTTTTTGGCCGAGATATGATGTCATCCCTCATGTAGAGTAAAATCTCTGCCGAACTGAGAATAAGGCCCCTGAGTTCTTGGGTAAGTGCGCAACTTATAATATTACCTACAATGTATTATGCTACTAAATAAGCACCTGATTAAATTGCTGTATCATTTACCGATGAGATAAGTAAATAAAATTAGCGTAATGAGAAAAACCCATTTTTTTTTAAATAGGTGGGTACACATAATATGTGTACCTACCTATTTAAAAAAAATGGGTTTTTATAGTCAGAATATTAATTCTTTATATTATAAAGAATTAATATTCTGACTGACTGGCAGACGTACCGCACCTGTAGAAAGTACCTGCGTAATTATAGGAATTACATACAGTTATTTGAGAAATTCACATTCCGATTTCTATTACAGATTGTATTTAGATCAATACCATTTTTACATACAGCAATGCTTTATAGTACAAGCCATCGGCAAAAGACAGTAAGATTTATATCATAAATTCGTAAGTAATAATATACATACCTATCTAGTAAGATAACTCCTTATATCGAGCGGTTTAATCTCTTATAATGATAGAATTTACCTACTTAAATGTATACTCTAACACTGAATTTACTCGTCCGGTACATGTGTGCCGTAACGCACGTCGTCCGACAAGTTTTCTGAGGGACTTATGATCTTTCACAATGGTGATGATAATTTTTAAAATATTCATATTTAAACACCCTTCAAAAATATGGTGGAATAAATTAAACTTTTCAAGTGTTTTCCTACCGCAAGTTGGTTTCAAAACCATGGTTGTGGTTCATGTTGATTTTCGCGGAAGATGAAAGAAATAATCTCAATATTATCACTTCTGTTCTGACTACTAAAATAATTATATCCAAAATATATCCTAATATATGTTTTATTTACCTAGGATTCCAACGGGGTGAATGTGGTTGAAAATGGAGATCGTGTAAATGTTGCGTTTGATTCAGCACCAGAAAGTGTAAAAATTGTCGATACTCCTCAACCAAGCAAAGGCGACTTCATACAATCTGATTTACCAGTAAACCCTACAGTAAGTATGCTATGAATATTTTGAGCTTTAGATGCACGTGCTCAATTTCAAATTGTTAATTTTTTCATATTTTCTTGTTCTTGTTGCTTAATTTTGTTTTTCTGTTGTATGTTGTCTTTTTCTGTATACTTAATGTCTGTTAAATAAATAAATTCTTATTCAATTAAATGTATGTCGCAGCCAGGGCCAGGATCTTACCGCTCATTACTTTTTTTATTACAACTTCATGCCGATTCGGATAACGGATCAAGTGTCAGGATTATCTCGTCGTCACATTTTTGGTGACAGAGCTGAAGGCATCAGGATCAGTAGCTACATTGCAGCGTCATCGCACTTCCTGATGATGGAGCATCGTGGTGGTTGTATCGTGATTCAATCTGACTCCACAGCCAGCGTGTCTAGTCTAGGGTTCGATTATGATTCCACATCAGTCAGACACAGCATCTGTCGAAGGAACTACTGCTCAGGGGCAGATCAATCGTTCATGGTAGATATCATCATCATCCAACATAATCCTCATCATCATCACATGAGTAGCAGGATACTGATATCATAGGATAGGTTACCTTTTTGGTTATGGATGCTACATCTTCATTTCGGATATGATAATGTCCTTTCGTTCTCTGCATCACCAATATCACCAGTTTGGTACTTATCATGAAGATCTTCCATAAACCTCTGTGCTGCAATGTGAAACCATCATTTTGGAGTTTTCTGGAAAACCTACCTACCCTCAGGTTGGACTACCCTAGGAGGCTTACCATGAATCTAGGAGTAGGTAATCTGGTACTAGTTGATGAATGCATCTATGGCTCTGGTTAAAACTTGAACGAACGAACGAGATTAAACTTGGAAACGTGTTGAATTCGTTACAAAATGGCCTACACGTTTCCCTTCTCTTTCCACACGATCGCTCAGTAAAAGAGCTCAGACCAGACCAGCGCGTGACAGCATTACTTCCTTCAGCCAGGGTTGCCTACCAACTCAACAAACAAATGCACGGCTGTGTTGCCAATTGTACCGACTACATCCAAATGACACTGTCACTTGACGTTTCCAAATCAGTCATTTAGCTGTGTAAATTAATTTTGCCAATAATAACTGTAGAAACGTTAACATCTAGTTGTGAAAGAAGAAGTAAAACTCTTCTACCACAACCAGTTGCGGGTAAAGAATGATATTTCCGTTTTCGCAACTGGTTACGAAAGTTAGTTGCGGAAACGGCCGGAAGGGAAAATTCATTCTACAAATTATAAATGGTGCTTAAAACTAAATTTAGAGATATTCTGAATCATTTCTCATCATTCTGCAGCAACGTGCACTTTCACCTCTTTTTGTCTTGTCAGGAACTTCACACTTGGTAATTGTACTCAAGGGGCGGCTTGCACCAGAATCGCTAAACGCAGTATTTAGCGAGTTGTCAAGTCATATAAATACGTCAGATTTATCTATTTAGCTGTTAAACACGTTTAGTCATTCTGGTGTAAGCCGCTCTAGAAGTCCAAAATACAAGCTTATAGTTTGGCCTTCGCCGGTAAACCTATGTAAGATTTATTTGTTTGTACCTTTGTTGCTATTTATGTTTAGTTTCTAACTAGTGTTTTGGTAAATAAACTATTTATTACTATTATTATTTATTACTAAATAATAATAATAAATTGTTAAAAATTTAAGGTTTTCCTAAAACATGTGTGGTCAGCTGTTTACTGGCTCTCTAACTATTCATGCTTCACCGACATGTAAAATTATTAGATTTATTTTGTTCAAGTTCAAGGGTGTGTACTTTGTAAAGGTAAAATTCGTATTTTTACAGAAAAATGACAGCCCAGTATTAGAACGTCCTAAATGGGGCAACCAAAGGGAGTTCCTCATGTCCTGCATCGCCACTTCAGTGGGTCTCGGCAACGTATGGCGGTTCCCATTCGTCGCCTACCAGAACGGAGGAGGCGCTTTTCTCATTCCTTACATCATTGTGCTTCTAGTCATTGGAAAGCCCATGTATTATCTTGAAACGGTGTTGGGACAATTCAGCAACAGCAATTGTGTAAAAATTTGGGCTCTATCACCTGCCATGAAAGGTATGTTATAAGATTTTTAGTTCATAGTACCAATTCTTAAATTCACTAAATGATTTTGATAAATCTATTTAGATTTTATGTATTAATTTTGAAAAGCAACACACAAACCACACTCATACTTAGTAATAATACGATGCGCTAGTAACAATTTCATTTACGTTTTCAGGGACAGGCTACGCGCAAGCATTAGGTGCCAGTTACGTATTATCGTACTACGTGTCGATAATCGCTCTGTGCCTATACTACTTGGGAGTGAGTTTAAACGCTGAGCTACCGTGGTCTGTGTGCCAAAATACAAATGGATGGGAGAACTGCGTGCCTTCAGGAGTGTCCGTGAACTCCACCAACATTCCGCATGGCGAGGCTGTCAGTAGTGCCGAACTGTACTTCACGTGAGTTGTTTTTTGAGACTAACCCGTTTCATCTTTATCTAAAGTTTAAAAAAAAAGTAGCCAAACAAAGAATTTATCTAAGTTGATTCTAATCATCCTATAAAATAACGTAATTTTGCAACAATGCCAGAAATACAATGACATGCACTCAGCATTTGGAACAGATGTTAATAGTAAAGTAAACAATTACGAGTACTTTATTATTATCACTGCTAAAAGTACTATACTTACTACTCCTTTACGTAACCAAAAACAACCTTGGAACAGTCACATGGTACCAAACAGAACAACTGACTCCGAAGAATTCCGCTGACTATACCAAACCGGGAAGAAATATATATCATGTAAAAAAAATCCCGTCTCGAGATTTGAACTTGCACTTCTGAAACCGGTAAGCCGAAGCAGCTCACTGCGTTTCAGAGGTCGTTTGTCAGAATGAAACGTTTTTGCAAGCACGTGTCGGGTAGATAAGTGAATACCTAACTATACTCACTTACATACTTTTATTGATTATCAGAATCATGTTATTTCTCAACGGATTAATGTTTTATCGAGGACGGATGATAACGAAGTATTTTGATGATAAGATTAGTTAATAATTAAGATAAGACCTTGCTCAATATTTTTTTATTATATTTAATTTTATGTATAACGCAGATTACCTATAGAAAATAAATGCAAAAGGGTAGTAAACACTGTATTAGTCCGTTTATAATTCGTGGCGAGCGAGCATAGGCACCATAGAATAAAACGTAGATTAGATACAAAGACAACCACATTTATAGACCTTTTTGTTGCATTTTATCTTATCATTTTTTATTTTTTCTTTTACAATTAGTTTTATTATGGAGCTAGCCGACGCAAAAAAGTATATTTTGCACGAATTTTATAAAAGTGTAAAAGTAAGTCGGCCGCGGAAAACAAAAGTACTTAACAAACTTTCTTTAAAATCAATCTAAATTCTAAAAAAATAAGGGTTTCATACGGGAATAAATTAATACACATGACATTACACGCAGCGTTAAAGTTTTTTCAAGTCAGACGTAGCTGTCCGTAACGAGTCCGTAGCAGCCTTGTAGCACCATGCTACGAACGTTTGTTTCAAGCATGTATAACTTCTACGAAATTGATTTGATTCATTCATTTGTTTAGCTGAATGCCTGTGTTATGTATAGGTGGTATACAGGTGGTAGGTATATACAATGTATAGATAAATTAAAATAAAATATGATTCGCAGACATCATTATTACTGAAACATAAAAAA
Organism: Gandaritis pyraliata; assembly: GCA_947859175.1. NCBI lineage: Eukaryota > Metazoa > Arthropoda > Insecta > Lepidoptera > Geometridae > Gandaritis > Gandaritis pyraliata. Next base: position 5,484,324 of record OX401863.1, read on the forward strand.
GTTTTTTAGTAGATAATGTTAAAATAAAAAAAATAATGTCTTTCTTTACAGACGTACTGTTCTTCGTCAATCAGATGGAATTCACGATGGAATCGGTAAATTGCTAATATACCTATTCAATATACAAAATAACACTCGCAAAAGCAGTATTTTGTTAGAGCACTAAGTACGCTAATCTAATACGCAGTATTGATTTTTAACACTAAACTTGTTGCTCTCACAATTTTTTTCATCATTTGACAGCCGTTATTTACTTACTTTTTTATTGTAGGTGCTCCTCTTTGGGACCTGACTCTATGCCTGTTTGTGTCATGGTTAATCATCTTTGTGATCGTGGCTCGAGGAGTGAAGAGTTCAGGGAAAGCGTCGTACTTCCTCGCCCTGTTCCCTTACGTGGTCCTGATCATCTTGCTTATCAGGTATTAACAAGAACATCATTATGTAGGTATACCATTTTTAGCTTACGATGTCACCACCGTACCAGCCTGTAGTAGAATTCCACTGCTGGACATAAACCTCCCATAGATTTCCAGAAAGAAAAATTTTGTGTCCATCCAGAAATTTCCTGCAGTCCTAACAATGTCGTCGGTCCATCGGGCAAGCAAGGGTCGTTCAGCTACGCTTTGCCTTCCGTTCCGTCGTTATGTAATGAATTTATAATTTTTATCAACTCATTATTCCAAATGATCCTTGTGATTTTATTGAGTAAAGAAATTTTGACTTTGACTGTGGACCAATTCCTCAAGAATCCGTTCAATGCATTCATTGATTCTGCGAAATTCGATTCGAACATTGAGATTCCCCGGTGTTGATGCAAAATAATATAAATATTTACAGAGCTGTTACTCTACCCGGTGCTTCAAAAGGAATTATGTTCTTCATCACACCTGACTGGGGGAAAATATTGGAAATTAAGGTACGTCATTTTAAAACCTCAAAAGCACTCTAGGCTTTTCTTCAAGTTAACCAAGTCAGAGGTCAACATTGGCACGAAGGCTCCGCAAATATTTCAAAGTTTGTTGATACTACGTATGCTTGAATGCGTCTGATCTCTAAATTTTGATGAGGTAGGTATGACAAGAGGTCTGGGATATTTCTCTTTTGTTTTGTTTGTTTTGAAGGTAACTTGAATGCAGCGCTAACCCACAAACTAAGCCAAAACCCTAGGAAGCTACTAGGGAACTGCCTGATAGAATACTTGCGCACCTACTTTTGTAATAAGTATGAAATGTCTGTTTCAGGTTTGGTATGCTGCAGTCACCCAAGTATTCTTCTCTCTCTCCGTTTGCTCTGGAGCTCTTATCATGTTTGCTTCCTATAACGACTTCTCGCAAAATGTTTACAGGTCCGTTGTATTATCAAAAACGCCCTTACGATTGCCAAAAAGAAAAATTTTAAAACTTTTCCATTCACTGTTATTATATTTAGTTAGGTTAGGTTTAATTCAGTTATTTTTTATTAAATTACATTTTAATGATATGTCTAACATACCTAGAATAATAAAGCAGGCGTTAAGAGCGCAATTTAAAACACTAACATAAAAAAAATCTAATTAAAGACTTTCAGAACTATAAAAAACTTTTGATTCCAGAGATTCGATGATTGTCACAACTCTAGATACGTTCACGAGTCTGATATCTGGTTTCACTATATTCGGTATCCTGGGCAACTTGGCGTACCAGCTCGACTACGATGATGTCAGCCAAGTCATTGGCGCGGGCGGTACCAGTCTCGCTTTCATCTCATATCCTGACGCGATTGCGCAATCACCTTTTGTACCTCAGGTGGGTTTAGAACAAATACCTTAAAATTTTGTTGCAAATCGAATAGACTCCTCAAGATTTATTAAGTCTTAGAAACGTCGCGTCAGTATTCTAATTTATTTTCGTCTTCAACGAGTGTTACGAATGCACTACGGTGGCGGCGCAGCGGCGCGGCGGCATAGCCTTTGAATGCAAGATCGCTATTACTACCTATTGAGTGTATTTAAGACTCTTAGCTGTATGGCTTAAAGCTTGCAGTGCACTGCAAACTGCAGTGTAAATAAATATTTCTGCACTACGAAGGCATTTCGGCGGCGACGTAGCAATAACTTTGAGATTTCTTGTGTGCCTCGTCGTCGAATGTAATAAACATTAGAAACTACTATAGTATCTATGTAGGTGTATCGACGGTCGGCATCAATAAGTAGACAAGGTTTTTTTTTCTGATCCTATTGAGTAAGGAAGGAACTCTTGCATGTCAATTAGTGAATCTTTACTTCTAGAGTCTGATAAGCAAGTGACAGGCCTTACTACTGAATGGGACACTCCTAAAATGACTTTACGTGATGAACAGTATATCTTCACAGTTATTCGCGGTACTATTCTTCCTGATGATGGCAGTCCTCGGCGTGGGTTCCGGTGTAGCTCTACTCTCCACCATCAACACAATTCTGATGGACGCCTTCCCAAGGGTGCCAGTGCTCTACATGTCTATATGCACTTGCTGCGCTGGCTTCCTCATGGGACTTATTTATGTCACTCCGGTAAGGGAATTACTTACAACTCGTAAATAACTGCTGTTTTCAGTAGATTCACCTTTACCCAGTGGGAGGAAATTAGGTTTATAAAAGAACTACTAAAATGCCATGTGCCATCCACAGAAAAAGGTTGGGTAAAGGGAAAAGGTGCTTAATTATAATAGCACAGGATTATGATGGATAGGAATAGTCCAGCCTGACGATCAACCACATTTTCAGGGTGGGCAATACATTCTGGAATTGGTGGACTTCTACGGAGGAACCTTCATGAGACTTTTCGCAGCTATTGCCGAAACTATTGGCGTATTCTGGATCTACGGTAAATAAAGTTACAATCTCTTTTTTTTTAGTTATACCCCGTTCATTTCAGAGCAAAAAAATATACAAAACCAGCCAACGAAAACGCGGAGACGGCACTAAAGTTTGTTCTGCCTTGATTCCAGGTTTGGAGAATCTGTGCCTAGACATCGAATACATGCTGGGAATAAAGACCTACTTCTACTGGCGAGTCTGCTGGGGCGTTATCACTCCAGTACTGATGGTGACAGTCTTTATGTATGCTATGATCACCGCGGAAGTGCTGATATTTGGAGATGACTACATTTATCCCTCAGGAGCCTACAGTACGTACTTTTTTAAGACTTTTGAGGTTTTTTAACTACTTACTCCTACTTTCATATGAAAATGTAGGTACGGCTTCCGTTGTGGTAAGCATAAGAAGGGCGCGCACAAAGACACGTACTTTATTTAGAGAAATATTAATAACAATGAATCTACAGCATTCTGTTTCCTATTTCAGTTGCCGGAAACGCGATGCAGTATATCGGAATTGCGCTGGTTCCTGCGTTCATTCTCTTCGCGCTGTACAAGTACAGATCTTCTAACTTTATCGAGACTGTGAAACGCTCATTCCGCAAGACGGACACCTATGGCCCTTCAGATCCTCAGAAACTCGAAGAATGGAAGGCATTCCGACGAGACTGCAAGGCTGACCGCCAACTTAAACGAAAAAATTGGTTCCACCACATCGCGCTGAGTCTCGTTGGTGGATACCGATGGAAAGATTAAATACAGACGTATTTTCTATCTGGATAATAAATTTAATGGGTTTACAAAAATAATTTATTTCGTGTTTATAACTGCCGATTATTTGATCTTATGTGAATTCTACTCTCAACTAGAGATCGATCATAAATTAATTAAATTAAGTTAAAATATCATTGTTGAATTCATTTTCTTCCTACAACTTATAATCTGTGGGTTATAAAGGCTTGCGAGGTCTATGTTCTCATAGGACAACTAGTAGGTATACTTTTTTTTGTAAATAAATACTTATACTTATTACTTATTACTTATAGTACATAGTTTCACCCAGACATAGAACAAACATCTATGTTTTCCACGCTCAAATGTTTGTTCTTGGTAGGGATCGAACCACAGATTATAGAAAAGTACAGATGTACTGTATAGCCATTTTTGTGTCACAGTAAGAAGTGCACCATAATGGAGTACTTTGTGTCATTCAGTCTCTGGCCATTGACACCTCCAATGCCAAACATATTTTTATACAATTATGCCGGCGTGTGTGGTTCCCACTTGCAAAAATTGGCCTGGATGTAAAAACAAAGTAGATGGGATAACATACATCACATTTGGGTCTCTATTTGATAAGGAATTGTCTTGGAATCATCAATTTAAAGAAAAATTACCATCAATTCAATAATGTTGCAAACAACACCAACATTTTATTCCCAACAAAATTTTTATTAACCTTTATGACTACACATCATTAGGCATAGGTATTTCAATAGGTATTTTTAATCACAGAGCGCTAAATTTGTTATTTTGAAAAAATATTTGTGTAATTTTAGGATTCTTGATGACATACTCAGACGAGAACAATGGACAAAAATCGTTCAAAAAACACGTCCTGAGTCTTTCCTTAATTCTATTAAAATTTATAAATATCTATTTCAGTACCTCCTACTTAGGTACCTAAGCAGCATTTACAAAAAAAATTACCCCAAAAAATTGGGAAATAGTTTTGTAGGTGCAACATTGGGCTGCGCGAACATCATGCGCACGGGAACATTTTTATAGCATTTTGGTGACAAAATCCTTCATACAAATTATGTCAAATGCGGCTTCTAGTGTTTTCTATATTCTAAGGGATCGAACCCACGACCCACAGCACGGAAAGCAGAGCCATTACCGACTGAGCTTTGACGCCTGTGATGCGTGCGCTTGATTACTAGACTGGAATAATGTAAACCGAGCATTATGCAAACTTAGGTTTATTTTGTTATACTTTATAATATGTGTTTAAAATAAAACTATACGCGTTTTTTTTTATTCTAGTCTACTTTTTCAAACTACGGATTTGTGAGTCAAAGAGGTAGGAAATAGCAAATAGCCTCTGATTCATAAAACCAAGCTCAATGCAAAATAGCATCCTACTAGTCTGTGGGCTCATGTATCAGACTTTAATTTTACAGATTAAATATTCCACACAGATTATAGAAAAGTAAAAGTGTTTTCTATATTCTAAGATATTCCATTATGTTTCTCATTATTTCCATGTTACTATTTCTGTCAAAGATTTTTAATTTATTTCTGTGTTATTTTCTTGCTCCAAGGCTTTCACTTTGTTCTGACAATTTGACAGTACCTACCTAGTACCCATTTTATATTTATATTCTCTTTGCTATTACCTACGTGACACCAATCCGATTGTCAAACTTGTTAAATTCCACTGGCTCTACAACGTTTTTATTTTTTTATTTACCGTCTACATTTTTACATTATTAGATCATGTCGCGAAAGTCTCGCGGTAGGCGCGTGCCCCCTGAGCTATTTGGGAGCCATTTACCTGTACTTGCCCCCCCTAAAATAGATGACCCGGACTACAGGAGATGGTATAGGCAAGCTTCTGATATCGCACAAGTACTGGGACCTGGTCAGGAGGTCTGAAGTTCATCAGTATTTAGCATATTTTCTTATGCCAACGAGAAGACCGGAAATTCAGACTTGTCTCCTCAAAAAAATCCACAACTGCAAAGATTATACCTCTTTGAATTTTGACTTCAGTCTAAAATTCTAGAAAAAATCCGGTGTCCAGTTTTTCCATGTATGAGCGCTATCAAAAATATACTATTAGAGCTAGAGGTATCTTTGTAGTTTTGATAGATTGCACATAATTACCTAGGTAGGTACCTAATCATGTTTTTATCGATAAGTACCTATTTGTACCTATGTGCATCAGGATGAAGATGACAAAGATCAAGGCCCAAGCGAAGACACCAGTCGACAGCGGGCGAAGTGGGGCAACCAAATCGAGTTCCTGATGTCTTGCATCGCCACTTCAGTGGGGCTCGGCAATGTTTGGCGGTTTCCGTTTGTTGCTTACGAGAATGGAGGAGGCGCTTTTCTTGTACCTTACATGATTGCATTGTTTCTCATAGGAAAACCGATGTATTATCTCGAATGTGTACTGGGACAATTTAGCTCTAGAAACTCTGTGAGGGTCTGGTCTCTATCTCCTGCCTTTAAAGGTAAATATTATGTAATGTAAATATTAGTAATATTAGTAAGTATATCACAATAATTCGCACAATTCACTTTACAACTGCCAACTTAATGATAGTCCCCAGAAAGTAAAATGCTAGGTATTCTTAGTTTTATCTAAGTAGGTAGGTACTTTGTTTAATTTAAAAGTAAAAATTTAGTCAATTTTAATTATTGGCTAGATTGTTTTTTTGTTAGATTACCTACCTACGTTGACACTCGTAGTAATGTACCTACTAGATACCTATATAAAAATTAAATTTTCAGTGTTCTGTTGTTCCTTTCAGGAACGGGATACGCCCAGGCTCTAGGTTGTACCTATATCCTTTCCTACTACGTGGTAATACTTTCTCTATGTATGTATTATCTATCGATGAGCTTCCAAGGCACGCTCCCTTGGACAGTTTGTCAACCGGAATGGCCTAATTGTGTTCCATCGGATCCTTCACTCGCCACCAAAGAGGTCAAAGAGAATGCGACCAGCAGTGCTGAGTTTTATTTTAGGTGAGTTTTGATATTCTATTCGCTGTACTTACGCTCAACTCTCTCCCTCCACCCTTAATCTCAAGTTAGATTTTTAAAATGCATAGTTTTAATGCAAATAAGTTAATTTGGGCTTGATTCGTATTATTATGGATGATTTGATCCTATTTCTCGCTATTTACGTAATATTTGCCGAGGCTACCCTCACCCCCACGTGAGATTGGGTGAGGTTTGGCTCGATCCCCTCTCCCCCTAAACACCTCACGTAATTAATGGATGCCCTCTTATTTGTAATCCAATAGATTGCACGACCAAATTCTAACTTTAATTCTACTTTAGGATCGGAAGGCAACCCCCCCTTCCGATTTCCGCATCACTACCGACCGGTTATAACGTAGTCTTGAGTCTAAGTAATATGGGTAAGTATCTAATAAATACATCTAATATTTCTTTGATTTTCAGGAAAACTGTTATTCAACTGAGCGACGGTATTGAAGGTGGATTGGGTGAGTTGATAACATAAAAGATTCTTATGGGCCCCTGTTCCTTGTAAAATTAAATTAAATTGATGTTTTTCAGGATGGCCTATTTGGTACCTTGTCTTATGTTTATTTCTCGCGTGGACCACCATCTTCTTGATCGTGGCCCAGGGAGTGAAGAGCTCTGGAAAGGCAGCCTACTTCCTCGCTCTGTTTCCCTATGTCGTGATGATCATTCTTTTAATCACGTAAGTACTGACTTATAGAAATAGCTAGGATATATCCCAGTAGAGACCCAAAGTAGAGCAATAGTACCATTCGACTAGGGGAATCTTGCCCTACAAATATTTAGCTATATTGATAGAAACATTTTGTAGAATACTTAAAATATTATTTTTACTGGTTGACAGCACTGTGTGTCTACCTGGCGCTGGAACGGGCATACTGTTCTTCATTACTCCGCAGTGGGATAGATTGACTGAACTCGGTGTAAGTATCTTTCTAAAGAAGCATCTCGTTTGTTTTGAACAGCGTACCTGTAACCCGAAAAATATATAATAATATATTTGTTAATCCATTATTTTCAGGTGTGGTACGCAGCTGTAACTCAAGTGTTCTTCTCGTTGTCTGTGTGCACGGGAGCTATGATCATGTTCTCTTCCTACAACGGCTTCAAACAAAACGTTTACAGGTCGGTAAAATATGTCAGTGATCATTTCGTCTGCAAACATCAATTCAATTCAATCATTTATATTTCAGGGAACACATGTAAAACATACAATCCATAGGTGCTTAACAATAATAACAAGACAATACAAATAACTAATAACATATAAGCATAACATATAATATATACCTGACATATAACATACATAAGCTACTCTGCACAGCACGGGCACATGTGAATATCATTCCGATTTTATCTTTATTTTATTTTTACATATAATTTGTCGACGAAAACTAATACGTAGGTAGTAACCTTTTTTCTGATTATTTTCAGGGACGCCATGATTGTCACTACGTTGGATACGATGACGAGTCTTCTATCTGGGTTCACGATTTTTGGCATTCTCGGCAACTTGGCGTACGAGCTCGATGCTGACGTCGAAAACGTCGTCGGATCGGGTGGTACGGGATTGGCCTTTGTCTCATACCCTGATGCCATTGCTAAAACCTTCATGCCTCAGGTAAAGATGAGATGAAGTTACAAACTAAATTCTCTGCAATCCTGCAGGAAGCTTTTGAGTAAATTAGATTATAGATTTATCCAAAAATCTTATTGTTAATTTATTATTATTTATTAAATACTTCTTTATTTTTTCTGAATTCTAGGTGTTCTCGGTACTGTTCTTCTTAATGATGTCAGTTCTCGGCGTGGGAACGGCCGTAGCGTTACTCTCAACTATCAACACGGTATTGCTGGACTCCTTCCACAATGTGTCGACCATCTATATCGCAGCAATCACCTGTTCCTGTGGCTTTTGTATTGGCCTCGTTTACGTTACCCCTGTAAGCGTAACTTTTTGCCCTTCCTCTGTCCTATTCTTCTTTGGGCCTACTGAAGATCATTGATTCATAAAAAAAATTAACCGATACTATTGTTGACCTGCATCCTATCGGTATCATCGGTACCTATGCTTTATATTTTGTCTTCGGTCGCGGCTGAGTGATAACGATGACAGGAAGCTAGGCCAGTGATAGCTTTTATTTGAATACAACACCCCAGCTGTAACTCTATGTTAACCTTCAAACTCTGTTTTTTAAATTCTGCTTGATGGTCAATAATTTTGTTCGTAAAGGCTTATCGTTTTCAGGGGGGTCAATATATTTTGGAGCTGGTAGACTACTACGGTGGAACTTTTCTAGTGTTGTTCACCGCTATCGTTGAAGTCATTGGTGTCTTTTATGTCTACGGTGAGTTTTCTATCTATCCATTACTAACTAAGAATTAGCATTATTAGGTAGGTACCTACCTATTCGGTGCTGTAGATGCAGTTGTAATAAAATATATTATCCAATTTAAGTATTCTATCAGCCATCTAGTTCCCATATCACAAGCTTTGCAGTGCTTAGTTTGGGACTAGGAAGGCGTTGTACCTAATGTCCATGAATATTTATTTATATATTTTATTTTAATTTTATTAATGAGCCATTCATTTATGTTATATTCTGGTTATACTTACCTTATTGCCGTTTGGTTGTAATTTGTATTTCAATCTTAGAATGTTTTATTTTAACCGATTGTTATCCTCGGTAGGTTTGGAAAATATATGCTTAGACATAGAATTCATGCTGGATGTGAAAACTTCAATATACTGGCGGTTCTGTTGGGGCGTCATAACTCCAGTCATGATGATAGTCATCTTCGTCTACGCGCTAATATCCTTTGAATCACTTGTGTTTGGCGGAGACTACTACTACCCGGGTCTTGCTGTCAGTGAGTAGAATGGAATAAAATAACAACATCCTCATACCTTTATTGCTTTTATTAAGTAGGTACCTATGGAAAAACAAATATTAGCTTATCACTGTAATCTCGAACCCTGTGCTTATAACAACAATTTTCAACCTGTCACGTCCAGCCTAAGTATGTTAATATAAATGTTATTCTCCTGCAATAACATAGGAATGTTATAAGGTTGTTACCATGTTTTTACTTTCACATTTGTCCATTGTAAAATCTGCTCAAATCCAGTCGTGCGCCATGCATATAAGTAAGCAAGTGCTTTGGGTTTTGGGTGACTAAATAAAGCTTTTATTTTCAGTATGCGGCTACCTATTACTGTTTGTTGGTATGGCCTTGGTACCAATATTCATGTTCACTACTTTTTACAAAGCAAGAACTGGAAACTTCAAAGAGGTAAGTATAGTAGTCATAACGGATCTTTATCCCTCTGGAATTATTTGGGCAGAACCGATGTTGGGGTCGTATTAGAGGAAAATGAATATTTCTGCACAACATTGCACAATCGTTGTTGCACCTAACTTCAGAGGGACAAAAATCCATTGATCTTACTGTATATTGATTTGTAATCTAAATAACTAGAGTCTGACCGCGCATTCAAGTCTGCAATGGAATAATTGGTAACTCCAAAAAGATTTGTACATGGTACATCTTACCGTAGTATAAACTTTCGTGGTACATACTAATTAGTAGGCAACAATCTATAAACGTTTCAAACTGCCATATTACTAGTGTGTATACTGGACACGCTAGTAATATGGCAGAGTTTGAAATCTCACCGACGCTATTCCTGTTATTAATAAACTCGATGTAAGCTTAGAATAGGTATACCGTGTCTCGTTTCTTTCTATCAAGTTTGAATTTGCTAGTCAATGCAAAAGACAAAACACGCTGTAGCTATTCCAAGCTCACATTGAGTTTTATAATAACAGAATATACTTATGCATCTGGACCTAACTTTCAAAAATCAAATCACATCTGTTTATTTACAGACTGCTAGAGCCTCATTCCAAGCTAAAAAAACGTGGGGCCCGCGTGCAGCAATTGATCTGCGGGAGTGGCATGCATTCAAGGCTGCCGCTGAAACAGAAAGGCAGAACATGCAAATAACGTCACGAATCAAACACTTACGGATGGTACTCACAGGAGGATATAGAAAAAGGTTGTAAGTTTGTTATGTGCTCTTTACTTCTTGAACGCCAGTGTCTCGATTGACCAATTTAGGGTATAATTTAATTAGGTTTGTAGGCATTTGTAAGTAATACGCATATTGCGATGTAAATATTCATGTAAATATATAGCAATGTTCTTATTATGCAAAAAATAAACTTGAAAAGAAAGTACAATAAATGATTTCTACCAACTTACTAGGAAACGACATGATAAGACAGGAAAATGGTCCCGACATTTTTAGATTTATGTTTTACGTTTACATTTTTTAAATAAAATATTTTATGAATATTCATGATTTTTATTATTTTACACTCTTCGAAGAACATAAATCTTTGTAAGTTTTTATAGTTTACTCATTCGATGCCTTAGATAGATAACTTAGCAGCAGAATAAAATTAAATATTAATGATGAATAATAAAAATAATAAAGTCCTTCTTCGTAGACCCTCTACGGGCAGCGTAGCGGAGCTACGAGCTCTCGAGACAAAAATATTTAATGCCCTTCCTGTCATTTTTAGTCGATATCGAAATGTTTCCTAATCTCTGAAAAAATCTGCAGCAGACTATGTAGCCTCTTATTATAGCAAACCATTAGACATGGTGTTGAATATTTTTTTTACATTTTCGCATTATACCTTCAACCTTTACCATGCAGACAAGATGATTTCGCTATATTTGTCATTCTATACTACTAAGGCCGGGTTCAACCAACTCCAAATAACACTATTCTGTAGATTTAAATATTTCCGTTCTGGTTTTTGACATGTCTAAAGTAAAGACAGATAATATTTTATCTGAAGAAGAAAGCGTTATTTGAAGTTGGTAAAACCGGCTAAAGTGGTGGTAATATGATGGATAGCGTTATTCGGAGTTGATCAAATCCGGCTTTAACTCGATAGTAGCGAGAATCGCATTCACTATTGAGTGAGAATTAATTAATCAATCAGATTAAAATCATTAGTCTACGTCTAGACAAGGCATAGCTTAGATTCTTACCTACTTACATTTAATTTGATTCCAAAAAAACCCAGAGGTTACTACTTCTTGCAAAAATGTAGCAAATTGGTAATAGATAAGTCTTAGGTACAGTACCGTTTTGACTCCCGCGCACACCGGCACAACGACGATTACACCGTGCACCCCATCTTGCCCACACGGTTGCTGGTGGTTACCTGCCTCAGGTGCACGTAACCACCACTACCTTAGTTAGTTGGTTAGTTTTGTAAGTTAGCTATTATATTGTTAGTGTGTCAGTGTATTGCACAGATTATATATTCTAAGGTGTATTGTTAGTTTGTTAGTTTATTGTTAGTGTATATTGTTGTGCTGTTGTGTGTGTGTGTGTTGTCAGAATAAATGTTTTTTCTCTCTTTCTTAGTCAGCATCAGAAGTAGAGCACATTTTCAGGATTTCAAAATTATTTATTAGGTATATCATTATGTTTGATTTCAGTGCTACTTTTAGGGAAGATAAAAGGCTTATTAGATTGTGCAATCTCAAGCACGCTAACTAGCCACAAGCGTAGTGTAATAAGGGAAAGACAGGTAGACTGACTTACTAGTCAGCTCCAAGCACGGGCTAACTAGCCTGACTTGATATTGCATGGTGTAATAAGAGTAAGACAGTAAGACCGTTCAGTCAGCGTCCGGCAGCCGCAGAGGAGGGTCGTGTCTCGCGGTGCCGTACCTACACAATGCCATGCGAACGAACGAACGAACAAAACGAGAGGTGATCTTCAATGTTATCGATATCTATCATGACATGCCATATTTATGGGAGAAAAATCATACAGATATATGACTAAAATATGGGTGAAAAAGTATGATTCCCACATATTTTTATCTCTTATTTCTTAAATTTTGTTAAAATAGTCGCGGTAAGAGCTACCGCCATTTTCCGTCATTTCGAAAGATTTTTTATGACGCCCGTCAACGACGACGTCCGCCTTTCGAATGAGTAAGCATGCGATATCTAGCGCAGTGTAATAGCAAGCCAGTCTACGTAGATTCTAAAGGCCGCTCCATATTCTCACGAGACATTCACGCGAGAATCTCCGGAGATTCTCAGCGAGAACTGTAGCGAGAACTTCTATGGGTACACACTCTCACAAAGTTCTCAAATAGTTCTCACTACAGTTCTCGCTTGATGACGATGGACGCAGAAGTAACCGCTGCGACAAGTTTATTGTTATGCGCATTCGCATATTATTTATAATATTATATTTATAATTTTTATGTATATTATTTATTATTATTTATTTTTGTACCCTCTGTAGCTTGCAAATAACGAAGTTTTTTTGTTTTTTAAGTCATCAATGGGTACTCCCATCAATTCACTGAGACGACACCACGCATCATGGATTTTTAGTTTATTTTTATAGTCTTTTAAATTTGTATTCCATAGCACGGGTTCCGCTTGGAAATATTCTAAAAATTTCAACTCAAGTTCGTTTGTCCAAGTTACGCTCATATTGACGCCACGTGGTAGGTACACAACATACAACCGTTCAAGTCGGCGGCTCGCGCGCTACTGAGAAACATGCGAGTGTGGAGTCAATACACGTTCTCGCCTTTTCTCACGTTCTCGCGCTCCTTTGTCTCGCGCCAAAATACCGACAAAAAGTGGAGAAAGGCCGGAGAACTACGCGAGAACTTGAGAAGAATACGAGAATCGGTTCCACATTCACGTTTCTCGCGTTCTCGCGAGATTCTCTTGAGAATGTGGAGCGGCCTTAAGCCCGGGCTAGTTAGCGTGCTTGAGATTGTGCAATCTAATAAGCGCTTGAGATAGAACAGACCACAAAATATTACACATATGTTACAATATACAGAGTCCATAATTTTATGGTAAAACTCGATTGCTTTGCTCTATCACAGGCCTATGGCCAATCACAGGGGTACATCGTTATGTAATAGCGTTATCGCCTTGGACCTCTGTAATGGTAATGTCTATGTTAAATAAACAATTTGAATTTGAATTTGTTGTAATATGGCCGATAACTAATTGTCAGTACCTAGTTGTTATTAATGAAGCAAGCCTTAAACGTTTCCCTTCTCTTCACACGACCGCTCAGTAGGTAGTAAAAGAGCTCATACCAGACCAGCGCCTGACAGCACTACTTACCATCAGCAGGGTTACCCCAAAGAGAATGTAAATACCTACGGGTTACCTAACGGTTTAGGTAACCCGTAGGTATTTACATTCTCTTTGGGTTCTCGGAACTTCTTTATTGAGTTGGTACCTCTACCAACTCAACAAAGAAGTTCCGAGAAAGAAATGCACCACAGTATTGCTAATTGTACCTACCCACCGACAACATCCAAATGACACTGTCACTTGACGTTTCCAAATCAATCATTAGCTGTATAAATTAATTTTGCCAATATTAACTGCCATTAAAAATTCATTCTACAAATTATAAATGGTGCTTAAAACTAAATTTAGAGATATTTTGCATCATTGGGCATTTTTTCACTCACCGGCGCTGGCACCGGCACCAGCACCAGCGCCGATGCCGGTGCTCGTTTTTCCACTAGCCTCGTCATTTCTATCGAGCTCGCCCGCGCGCGCACACACACGCACACGGTTACGTACGAACAGCCGGCGACGGCAACGGCAACCATCCCGCCGGTGTCGTCGTCGGCTCTGGGACTGTGACTGTGTTCTGTATTCGTACGTACCCGTGTGCGTGTGTGTGCGCGCGCGGTGCGGGCTCGATACAAAAGACGCGTCACCGTGCCGTCGCTGGTGCCGGCTAGTGGTAAAACGCCCATACATTTTCATACATTTCTGCTTCCCCGGCAGCCGTGCCGTTGCCGTCGCCGTGCCGGCAAGTGGAAAACCGCCCATTGCCATCGCTTCTGCAGTATTCCGCAGTGACATCACTTCATGCTTCTCCAACATGAAAAATTATTAGATGTATTTTGTTCAAGGTTAAAGGTTATATATATTCGTATTTTTACAGCAAAATGACAGCCCAGTATCAGAACGCCCTAAATGGGGCAACCAAAGGGAGTTCATCATGTCCTGCATCGCCACTTCAGTGGGTCTCGGCAACGTATGGCGGTTCCCGTTCGTCGCCTACCAGAACGGAGGAGGCGCTTTTCTCATTCCTTACATCATTGTGCTTCTACTCATAGGAAAGCCCATGTATTATCTTGAAACGGTGTTGGGACAATTCAGCAACAGCAATTGTGTGAGACTTTGGGCTCTATCACCTGCGATGAGAGGTATTTTATAAGATTTTTAATTCATAGCGCCAATTCTTAAATTCACTTAATGATTTTGATAAATCTAATCAGATTTTAAGTATTAATTTTGAAATGCAACACACAAACCACACTCATACTTAGTAATTATACGATGCGCTAGTAACAATTTCATTTACGTTTTCAGGGACAGGCTACGCGCAAGCATTGGGTGCCAGTTACGTACTATCGTACTACGTGTCGATCATCGCTCTGTGCCTATACTACTTGGGAGTGAGTTTTGACTCTAAGCTACCGTGGTCTGTGTGCCAAAAAGGAAAAGGATGGGAGAACTGCGTGCCTTCAGGAGTGTCCGTGAACTTGACCGACATTCCGCATGGCGAGGCTCTCAGTAGTGCCGAACTGTACTTCAGGTAAGTTTTATCTTTATCTAAGGCTGGGTCCACATTTGTGTTATTTCAACGCGCCGTGGCTCCGTGTCATGTTACGGTACTTGCTACGTTCAATGTGGACCAGGACTGCGACATTTTGAGAGATCGTTTCGTTTTGCCGTATCTGCAGGGTTGCCAACCATAACAAGGATCCTCGTACAAATACAAGATTTAGGGTCTTGCGTACGAGGTACGAGGATATATTATATAAAAGTCTAGGGTATAAATGATGTAATAATTTGCTAATGCTAACTCGCTAAAAAGGCTAAAGCTAAAAAAGGTTTATAAATTGATGCATGCATAGCGTATATAATATATTATATACGATATTATGTGTATATACATATAATATACATACATATATATATATATATATATGTATAAACCTACGTGTATATATATATATATACACGTAGGTTTATACATATATATAAGTGTGTATATATTATATATCATCTATATATATATATAAAGGAGATCTCCACTGACTGACTCATCAACGCACAGCCCAAACCGCTGGACGGATAGAGTTTGAATTTGGTAAGTGGGTTCTTTAGAACTCGTAGGCGCGCACTAAGAACCGATTTTTGGAAATGACGTTTTGAAGGGTTAAAATTTAACCCTTTACGTTTGTATGCAAAATCGTATTCCGTGAACCGATTGTTTTGAAAGTTGGTGTGCATAATCTTGACAAGAAATAAAAGGGATATGCATGTTTTAGATTTTGCAAAATCAACCCTTAACCCCTTCAAAATGAGGGTTACAGTTTGTATGAAGAAAAATTATTCCGACGGATGTTTGACATAAAACTTGGTGACAATACTTTTAAAAGTAGGCCATGAAATTACCAATTTTTAGAATTTGGAAAATCGACGTGCGTAGGGTTAAAACAGCCCCTGAAAGTTTTTCTTTAAAATCTTATTCACTGAACAGATTAACTTGAAAATCAATATACATATTCTTTTAACTAGCCAAAGAGTTATCATTTTTAGTGTTCCGATCCAGTTTTGGAAAACGGAACACTTATGGCCTCACTCCGGTGTCCGTCTGTCCGTCTGTCTGTCACACGCCACCAGAGCTGAACCGTAGAAGCTAGAGAGTTGAAATTTGGAATAGTAATAGTTTATCACAACCCAATATGAGGGTTTGCATGCGGAAAAAATATTCTGAAAATTAGGGACTATTAAGGGGGGTCAAACGGGATATGAAAACAAAAATATTTTTCTATCCCATTGAGTGGGGTATCTACTTAATGAAAGCTTAGAACTTAACTAAAAGAACCTCATATTTATATTTTTTATTAAAAAAACTAAGATAAGAAAAAAAATTATTTAGTGCGAAATATTTCATTCCAGACGGGTTTCTCGTAAAGTACCCGGCAAAAATGGGTGATAGTAGCGGTGATAGTCTCCGTAGCAAGACCGTAGCAGCCTCGTAGCACCATGCTACGAACGTTTGTTTGAAGCATGTAGAACTTCTACGAAGTTGATTTGAATTCATTCATTTGTTTCGCTGAATGCCTGTGTTTATGTATAGGTGGTATACAGGTGGTAGGTATATACAATGTATAGGTAAATTAAAATAAATTATGATTCGCAGACATTAAATTACAAAAAAAAAGTTTTTTTCTAAATACCCCTGGCTTCATAAAAATAATGTCTTTCTTCACAGACATACTGTTCTTCGTCAATCAAACGGAATTCACGATGGACTCGGTAAGATGCTAATATATTCATTATACAAAGTAACACTAAAGTACGCTAAACTAATAAGCAGTATTGATTTTTAACACTAAAATTGTTGCCCTCACCATTTTTTTCATCATTTGAAAGCCGTTATTCACTTAGTACTTTTTTTATTGTAGGTGCTCCTCTTTGGGACCTGACTCTATGCCTGTTTACGTCATGGTTAATCATCTTTGTGATCGTGGCTCGAGGAGTGAAGAGTACAGGGAAAGCGGCGTACTTCCTCGCCCTGTTCCCTTACGTGGTCTTGATCATCTTGCTTGTTAGGTATTAGCAAGAACACCATTATTTATTTATTATGTTTCGATACGCCAACGGCATATTCACAAATTAGGTACATAAAAACAAATAAAGTTACAACAGTCTAGAACGGTGTGATAAACCATTACAGGCATAAACATAATTATCTTAAGATTTAATATTTCTTAAAGAAGAAAAAGAAGCAACAACTTATATCTAAGAGTATGAGCACCCATATTTATACAGATGCTCACACATAATAAAATCAATAAACTTCTAACCAAAAATACTTATTTATTATGTAAGGTATACCATTTTAGGATGTCATCACATCACCATACCAGCCTGTAGTAGAAGAAGATAGATAGATAAACTTATTTATTTGATACTGAACACACACAAAATTTACAATAAAATGAAAGTAGATAGGTACCTACTTACTCTGTAACTAATAACTAAAACAAACTGAAAATAAGGAAAAACAAGACTACCTACCTACATGTTCTCGTATGGTTCGTGCTCTGTGTGTTGCAGTACACAAAAAGGTAACAACTCAGTGTACATTGCTCGAAAGCAACACTGATTTTCAGGTCCACTGTCAAGTCCATTGCTGGACATAAACCTCCCATAGATTTCCAGAATGAAAGATTTTGTGTCCATCCAGAAATTTCCTGCAGTCCTAACAATGTCGTCGGTCCATCGGGCAAGCAAGGGTCGTTCAGCTACGCTTTGCCTTCCGTTCCGTCGTTATGTAATGAATTTATAATTTTTATCAACTCATTATTCCAAATGATCCTTGTGATTTTATTGAGTAAAGAAATTTTGACTTTGACTGTGGACTAATTCCTCAAGAATCCGTTCAATGCATTCATTGATTCTGCGAAATTCGATTCGAACATTGAGATTCCCCGGTGTTGATGCAAAATAATATTATTATTTACAGAGCTGTTACTCTACCCGGTGCTTCAAGAGGAATTTTGTTCTTCATCACACCTGACTGGGGGAAAGTATTGGAAATTAAGGTACGTCATTTTAAAACCTCAAAAGCACTGTAGGCTTTTCTTCAAGTTAACCAAGTCAGAGGTCAACATTGGCACGAAGGCTCCGCAAATATTTCAAAGTTTGTTGATACTACGTATGCTTGAATGAGTCTGATCTCTAAATTTTGATGAGTTAGGTACAACAAGAGGTCTGGGATATTTCTCTTTTCTTTGGTTTGTTTTGAAGGTAAATTTAATGCAGCGCTAACTTACAAACTAAGCCAAAACCCTAGGAAGCTACTAGGGAACTGCCTGATAGAATACTTGCGCACCTACTTTTGTAATAAGTATGAAATGTCTGTTTCAGGTTTGGTATGCTGCAGTCACCCAAGTATTCTTCTCTCTCTCCGTTTGCTCTGGAGCTCTTATCATGTTTGCTTCCTTTAACAAGTTCTCGCAAAATGTTTACAGGTTCGTTGGATTATTAAAAACGCCCTTACGATTTCCAGAATGAAAAATTTTAAGACTTTTCCGTTCTCTGTTATTATATTTAGTTAGGTTAGGTTTAATATTTATAATTAAACTAGTAGCTACCCGCGACTCCGTACGCGAGTACAGTATCCGTGTACATTATATTATTTGTGTATTATTATTATCATCTGTGCGTGTACCGCGCGGATACTTTGAGAAACTTTACATTACACCGAACCCGTACTCGAACGCTAGTCGTTAGACCAAAGAGGTAGTACTACGCCCTGTCAAACTGACGTGACATGACATGTCAATGAAATCCTCTTGTCAATTGGCGCTGCTAATCTTGTTCGTTCATTTCATCCTGTAGATCCTGATAAAAATTCGGGATAAAAAGTAGCCTATGTGTCAATCCAGGTTACGAACTATTTATGTGCCAAGTTTCATCCAAGTTGGTTCAGTAGTTTAGACGTGATTGAAACACAAACATCCAAACATCTAAACTTTCGCATTTATAATATTAGTTGGATGGGATTACATTTTAATGATATGTTAAACATACCTAAAATTATAAAGCAGGCTTAAGTCGGTTTAGAGCGCAATTTAAAACACTAACATAAAAAAAATCTAGTTAAAAAATATAAAAAACTTTTGATTCCAGAGATTCAATGATTGTCACAACTCTAGATACGTTCACGAGTCTGATATCTGGATTCACTATATTCGGTATCCTGGGCCACCTAGCGTACCAGCTCGACTACGACGATGTCGGCGAGGTCCTTGGCTCGGGCGGTACCAGTCTCGCTTTCATCTCATATCCTGACGCGATTGCGCAATCACCTTTTGTACCTCAGGTGGGTTTAGAGTTAGTACCTACCAATTATATTCCTAAAGTGAAAAAAAACGAATACCTTACAATTTTATTGCAAATCGAATAGACTCCTCAAGATTTATTAAGTCTTAGACACTATCATCAACTAAGGAACTCTTGCATGTCAATTTGTGAGTCTTTAGGTACTTCTAGAGTCTGATAAGCATGTGACAGGCCTTAGGTAATACTGAATGGGACACTACTAAAGGGACTTTACATGATGAACAATTATTCGTTACAGTTATTCGCGATACTATTCTTCCTAATGATGTCAGTCCTCGGCGTGGGTTCCGGTGTAGCTCTACTCTCCACCATCAACACAATTCTGTTAGACGCCTTCCCAAGGGTGCCAGTGCTCTACATGTCTCTGTTCGCCTGCTGCGCTGGCTTCCTCATGGGACTTATTTACGTCACTCCGGTAAGGGAATTAGGTACCTACAACTCGTAAAAAACCGATATTTTCAGTAGACTTCACCTTTACCCAGTGGGAGGAAATTAGGTGAACTACTAAAATGCCATGTGCCATCCACAAAAAAGGTTGGGTAGAGGGAAAAGGTACTTAATTATAATAGCACAGGATTATGATGGATAGGAATAGTCCAGCCTGACGATCAACCACATTTTCAGGGTGGGCAATACATTCTGGAATTGGTGGACTTCTACGGAGGAACCTTCATGAGACTGTTCGCAGCTATTGCCGAAACTATTGGCGTATTCTGGATCTACGGTAAATAAAGCTACAATCTCTTTTTTTTTAAGTTATAGCCCGTTCATTTCAGAGCAAAAAAATAATACAAAACCAGCCAACGAAAACGCGGAGACGGCACTAAAGTTTGTTCTTCCTTGATTCCAGGTTTAGAGAATCTGTGCCTAGACATTGAATACATGCTGGAAAGGAAGACCTTCTGCTACTGGCGAGTCTGCTGGGGCGTTATCACTCCAGTACTGATGGTGACAGTCTTCATGTATGCTATGATCACCGTGCAAAAGCTGGTATTTGGAGAAGACTACATCTATCCCAGAGGAGCCTACAGTAAGTACTTTTTTGCAAGAATCTTACTTTTCAAGGTTTTTTACTACTTACTCCTACTTTCATATGAAAATGTACCTAGGTACGGCTTCGTTGTGAGCAAAGGAAGGGCGCGCACAAAGACACGTAGGTACTTTAATTAGAGAAATATTAATAACAATAAATCAACAGTATTCTCTTTCCTATTTCAGTTGCCGGAAACACGATGCAGTATATGGGAATTTCGATGGTTCCTGCGTTCATTTTCTTCGCGATGTACAAGTACAGATCTTCTACCTTTATCGAGACTGTGAAACGCTCGTTCGGCAAGACGGACACCTATGGCCCTTCAGATCCTCAGAAACTCGAAGAATGGAAGGCATTCCGACGAGACTGCAAGGCTGACCAACAACTTAAACGAAAAAATTGGTTCCACCACATCGCGATGAGTCTCGTTGGTGGATACCGATGGAATAAATAAATACAGACGTATTTTCTTTCTGGATAATAAAGGACAATGGGCATTCTGGACCAAGACTAAAAAAAGACTTACCTCAGGGTTGATACATAGCGCGTCTGAAAAAGCTTTCAAAAGGCTTCCATTCTTCATACTCCAGAAAAAAAACGACCCTGTAGAAATCGAGTTATTCCCGAAAAACCGTTTCTTTATTTAATACCATTTTGCTTCCCACCCCAAAAGCCTGTATACAAAAAAATAAAGCCCTTTGAATGCTCTTTCAAACGCATTATCGCCCACTTTTGTGGTCAAGCTGGATATGAATCAAAACATGGAAAAATAACAATGAGTTTTTTTTTAGGAAAAAACTCGATTTCCACGGGTTGGATTTTTTAACACTTGTAGAAAAAATGAAGCCCTTTAAATGCCGTTTCCAACGCAGTGCGTGCCATCTCTGTGGGCCTGTGGGATGTGATACAAAATGGTGTTAAATAAAGAAACGGTTTTTCGGGAATAACTCGACTTCTACAAGATCGATTTTTTTCTGAAGCATGAAGAATGACAGACCTTTGTAAGCTCTTTCAGGGGCACTATGTGTCAACCCTGAGGGAACTTTTTTTAATCTTGGTCCAGGCTCCATAGAAAATCGCCCATTCTCCTTTTTACAAAAATTATTTATTTTAGTGTTTTTATCTGCCGATTATTTGTTGTGAATTATACTCTTCAACTGGAGATCGATCATATAATAGTTAAAATATCATTGTTATATTCATTTTCTTCCTACAACTTATATAACATAGGTACCTCAACGTGTTTGAAAAATGGAATGTAGAGAATGTTCTTGTCTAAAACACGAATGTAGGTATGTAAACAGAGTTTATTAATAATAACTTGTTTTACAAAGTTATAGACACACACAACTGTTTAAAATAACTTAATACCTAGTCAATAATTTACGAGCGTTTCACTGGAGGGACCTAAGTAGAATTTTAGGTTTCTGAGCACCTCAATATTTAGTAAAAGTTCTCAAACAATTTTGTAAACAGAACCGGTAATTTGTAAAAGTTACGAATCAAAAGTTATAAGCATTTTAAAGTGGACCCTCGGTGCCACACACGCAATGCTGAATTGCAATGATCTAATTAGTACCTATTCACATCTTTCACTGTAAACTGTATGCGCGTGTTGTTCTGACGTGCGTATGCGGTGAGGCGCGCGGGGTTCGATCGGTCGTCAGGCGGTGCGGCGGCCTCTCCAATACACGTCTGGGGGGTGCTGGATGGAGGAGTGAGTTCCCAAATAATAACTCGATGATCTGCCGGTACTTGTTCCTTTATTCAAATTCTCTTATCGGGGGGTGCTCGTCGTTCGCACTGTTCATGACAAGGCTGCTACAAGACTACTATTTTTCTGGGCGAGCACCCCGGTTTATAAACAAATCTTAACAATAGTAATTCTACCTAGCTTTTCTGGAACATTCTTGACCCTTCGGGGTACGTTCCCATGGTTTCGCTATTGGGGCCGTAATTTTATGTCTTTACGATACCCTGTTCTTATTGTTTCCTATTTTTCTGTTGTTTCCTATTTCTCTATTGTTTTTAAATATGTTTAGGCCAGCTGTGCTTTAAAAATCTATACAATACACGCTTTCTAATTTACCCTAGCTATAAACCTGCAACTTATTATCTTAAAAACAATTCTTAAAAGATAGGAACAATTTCTGTAAACACAATATTGTTCACATCTGGCAGGTTCTAGTGAATTCCAAACAAGACAATGTGGTCGTTGCTAACACACTGTCTATATTTTGTAAAAGATTTGTAAAACAAAAACTACTTACTTAATTCAACCCTTCTTCTTCTTCTTGCAGAGAGACATTGACATTTATAATAGTAGTGAGATAGTGGTTATTTGAAGTTTTCCTAGCGATTATTCTTATTAGGTAAGCACCTTGTAGATTCTATTGTTGACCTGAACTCTCGAAGTTGATTGAATAATGTGAGAGGTACCTATAAATAGTATTGATTTTCCACTGACGTTCCGTTTTCGTATGATCTTATATTTATTTGACAATCATCGGATTATTTTACTCACCTATTGAAAATACAATGGATGAATAGGTACTTAGAGTAATGAGTGTCATCGCTGACATCATTGAGTCAGCAGAGAGTGAGTGGGATCGTCGCGTCGGCACACGGCTGTCGTCGTGCTGTTTTCTGTCCCGAAAATTTAAACTGTGTGGTCATCCTGCGGCTGCATCTCTATGCCGGAAACTAATATTGCTATATACACATCAACATTGCCAAGGAATATTCCATTTAAAAATGATTTGCTTACAAACTATTTGCTTTTTAGAAAAGTTTATATATGGAATTAAACCTCTTTTGTTCCATTTTCAAAATTCGTATAAAATTTAAAAATAGAAAGCAATAAACCAAAGATAGACGGGGGAATTCCGATTAAAATTTAACAACGTTTATTTTGCTTAAGTTTAATTAACTTTTATTTAATTATAAATTAGCGTTATCAAGTCATATTTAATTTTAACTGATCTTGTGATATTTGTCATATCATGGAACGTCGACATTTAAGCAGAGAAGAAATGATAAGAGCGATGGGCATGTTACAAGCCGGTGCTATCCAACGCGTGGTTGCCAATACCCTAAACACCAATCAAAAGGTAATTTCTCGATTGTGGTCACCTTATCGTATTACTGAGGATGTAAGAGAGCGCCACACTGGAAAAAAACGAGTTACCACCCCTAGACAGGATCGTTTTCTCCAAAATTCCGCCAGGAGGGAACCCAATTTCACAGCAAAGCAGCTAGTGCTAAGGCTTCAATCAGACCATAGCGACCAAACCGTCAGAAGAAGGCTACATGAAATCGATCTTAATTCTCGTAGGCTGCTTCTTGTGCCAGCTCTACGACGGGGCAATCGCGGAAGGCGACTTCTTTGGGCTCAAGAACATTTGTTATGGAACAACGGCCAATGGACAATGGTTTTCTTTACCGATGAGTCTCGGTTTGGATTCCACCCCGATTAACGTAGAACACGTGTTTGGAGAGTTCCAGGCAGAGAAAATCGACTCCAGCATCTGAGGTCAATTCGTACCAATGTAAGACAATCATGGTTTGGGCGGGAATTCGTATTGGCGCGCGAACCGAGCTCATTTGGATAAGAGGCAGCATGACTGCACTAAAATACCGGAACGAGGTCGTAGAGCCTGTGATCATCCCTCGCAGAGTCCAAATTGGCCAGGAATTTCAGCTCATGCATGATAATGCCCCTCTACACACGGCGCGATTGGTATCAGGTGCCCTTCAAGAACATGATGTCGCGGTTTTGGACTGGACTGCACAGTCACCCGACTTAAACCCAATTGAACACGCTTGGGACATGTTGCAGCGAAAAGCTTTCAGCAATTTTCCGTCAAATTTGACCACAAAAGACCAACTTTTTTGCCATTTAAAAACAACATGGGATAGCAGCGAGACTTTGACACCCTAATTTTGAGTATGAATAACCGGTGCAGATGTGTTATCAACGTTAGAGCAGGCAACACCGATTATTAAATTGTAAAAATATAATTTTATAAAGTCATGGCAACGTAAAAATAGTTTTAACACAATTTATCAAACCTTGTAAATTTTCCGATTTTTAGAGTTTTGTTCCTACTTTAATTTTCATTAAAAAAATAATATCAAACAGTTGTATTTTATTATTATTAATAAACAACACAAAATAAAGATTCTTGCCATACCTAGTTTTCTAAGGAAATTATTTTCAGTTTTTGTAAAAATCAACAAAATGTTGAATACCCCTAGACAATGTTGATGTGTGTATTTCGATAATGGTTCTGTCTATTGTTTATTGCTGTATGTAGATATTTAGTAAAAAAAATTACTTAATGACAAGCTATCATCTCTAAGTTTTATAGCTTTTTTTTTTCTAAAGTTTTTTTGCGTTTTGGAAAGTGTTCAACCGAGGGTCCACTTTAAAATGCTTATAACTTTTGATTGGTATGTTTTACAAATTACTGGTGGAATTTACAAATTGTATGAGCAATTATACTAAATACCTATTGACTGATTCAGAAACTTAAAACTCAGTTAGTTTTTTCGTTAAAACGCAAAAACATTTTCGTCAAAGTACCACTGAGGGTCCACTTTGTCATCGTGTTTTCGGCTCTCTGCAAGAAGAAGAAGAAGAAGAAGGGCTGAATTAAGTAAGTAGTTTTTTTTACAAATCTTTTACAAAATAAAGACAGTGAAAGAAGATGTGAATACTAATTAGATCATTGGAATCCAGCATTGTGCGTGTGGCACAGAGGGTCCACTTTAAAATGCTTATAACTTTTGATTCGTAATCTTTACAAATTACCGGTTCAGAACTTTTACTAAATATTGAGGTGCTCAGAAACTTAAAATTCGACTATGGCTCCTCCAGTGAAACGCTCATAATAATTTGGAATCTATTTCAATAAAACTATGAACTAAACATCATTCCCGTTAAATTAAAAAAAAACCTTGATTCAGGTAAAAGCTTAAAACAGATACCTTAGATAGCTTAATCTGAATGACTACCTTTTATAATGAAAACGAATTAGTCTCATAATGTTATAAAAGATTATCGAGAAAGCATACAGCATTTACTTATGCCTGGACTTTTTAGACTTCTTTTTACTAGACTTTTTCTTATGCTTACGCTTCTTTTTCTTTTTCTTATCTTGGCTAGAGTCAGACTCGCTGTCGCTATCGCTGGCAGCGCGTTTCTTCTTCTTTTTAGTGCGCTTCTTCTTTTTCTTTTTCTTTCGACCCTCTGACGAAGACGAAGAAGACGAATCTCCGGAACCGCTGGACGATTCAGAATCTGAATCTGGCTTCTTTTTAACATTAGTCAGGTCCAACTTAATGGTTTCGGCATCTATTTTAGGTTTCTTTAGTTCATTCCCAGGAGGTGAGAAGGAACGTTCGCGCTTCTTAACAGATTCTGTTTTACTCTCAATGTCAGATTCAAGTGTTTCATCGTAGTCAGGTACAAAATTAGCTTCGTCCAGAGTTGATTTCTTTCGTTCACGGCTGCCCTTCGAGTCACCCAATGCCCTTTTGTCGTAAGAGCGGTCGCGAGATTCAATACTTTCATGTTTCTTCTTTTCTCCTTTGATATTCTTATCGGAATCTTTTTTAACATAAGGACTACGACCACGATGTTTTTCTGTTTTTACGCTTTCAGAAGTAACTCTTCTTTCTGATTTAGAAGTATCAGAGCGTCCGGTACTGTCAGGCTTTCGACCCTTTTCCTTTTCCACCGTCACTCTGCGATAGGGCTGCTCCTTTTTAGGTGTTTTAGATCTTGACTTAACGAGCTCCACTGTACTATGAACCACTCGCGGTTCTCTTGTACGACGTAGATCATCTATCTTGCCGCCCAGACGTTCTTTCACTGATAACCTTGGAGGGGGAGTTTTGGAATACCGTGATTTCTTCTCATTTAAATCAATAGATCTTTGATCAGTTTCAGTTATTGGAACTGTAATCTGTATGTTATTTATTGATTTAGGTGGGTCGTCTCCATAAAGTTTGACTCTATCACTGCTAATCTTCTTAATTTCGATAGGACGTAGTGAATTAATAGCTTTTGCAAAAATTGCATTTTCAGCACGTTTAATGACATCAGACGTTACCTTGCCTCCGTCTTCTTCAGTTTCGGGTGAGGTTATTTCCCCTGGTTCTTTCAATTTCTCTGGGTGGTCATCGTCAACCTCCCACTTAGACAGTTCCGGTAGTGGCGCTAACATTTCTTTATTAGTATTAATAACCTCAGGCTCTGGTTTTAGATCCAGTTCATCAGTATTAGCCTGTAATTCAATACCATCAAATGGTTCTTCTTTAGTAGTTTCAATATCTTTTTCAGGAGATGGTACACTTTCTTCGATTTTGGCGTAAGTCTCTATTATCTTTTGATCGACTGTTTCAGCAGATTCATCACCATAAAGATCAATGTTAGGATTTTCTTCTGACTCGGTGTTTGGAGTTTTATCGTTAGTTGTGATCGTTTCTTCAACTTTTTCGAGCTTTGCGTTTTGCTCAGAAACCAGATCTTCCGAATTTGGTTCTTCTTTAACTGTAGCTTCTGTAGGTTCTTCCGGTTTAGTTTCTTCGTTGTTAGGCATTTCTTCATCTTTCTTAATGTCCTTATCTTTCTTTTCTTTTTTCTCTCGTTTCTTTTTCTTTTCGCCATCTTTTTCTTTTTCCCTTTTTTTCTTCTTTCTGTCTTTCATCTTCTTGTCTTTATCTTTGTGTTCTTTGGCTCTATCAGGAGAAGATTTGTCACGACCTCTTTCTTCTTTTCTATCGCGCTTATTGTCCCGATCACGAGAGCGTCCTTTAGATTCGCTACGTCTTTTATCACGTGCCTCCTTAATGCGTTTAGGTGAACCTCGAGATTTCTTATCCGGTGTCAAATGCTCATGATCTCTTTCTTTTTCATAATCTCGGTTTCTCTCATCTCTAGATCTACCTTCACGACCTGGTTTTCTATCTGCATCTCTGCCTCTTTCTATCCTTTCTGGTGGTTCAATATACCTCTCACGATCGTGTCCGTCTTTCCCATCTCTACCTTCTCTTTCCCTATGTCTTTCGTGTTCGACATTCGGATGCCGCCTCGGCACCCCGCGATTTCGCACACTCGGTCTGTAGCCCGGCCGCGTATCTCTAGGAACGCCTGCTTCATCTCGATAACTATCGCGATAGTTAGAATCATGAAAGTTTGGCGGAACTGGCTCTCTAGGATCTCTAACATCTGTAGTAGGGGGCCTAAACACAGGTGGTCCGTCGCGAAAGGAACCATGCGGGGGGTTTTCTCGGAAAGCTCCTTCTCTAAACGGAACGTTTCTATACGGCCCGTCGCGGAATGGCGGGACACCGCTCCTGAAATTAGGATCGCGGTAAGGCACCTGCGGAGTCGAGTCTCGAAACGGTTGTCCATCACGGAATGGTACAGGACCTTGGTCGCGGAAAGGCGGTGGCCCTTGTCGGAAATTATCCCTGAACCGTGCTTCGCCGACGTGAACTTGAATTTCGTTCGAAATCGGTAAAGGCATTTCCCTAAAGCCGCCGGGGCCGTCGTATGGAGCAGGCCGAGGGCCGTAAGGATCGCGAAACGGTGGAGCCACCAGTCGATCACGATCGATAGCTAGTGGTGGTCCAAAAGGTGGTTTCTCGAAGGGTGGTGGCTCAAAGCCCGGTACTGGTGGTTCTACTCCAGGAGCAGAATCGAACGGCGGGCCTTCATAGCGACCGCGATATCCAGGTGGCGCTTGATCCGGAGGTATTGTCATATTCATCAATTGCGGTAAAGGTTTTACACCCATAGGTGGATAGTTGCCTGAAGGTAAATTGTTTCTTGGCCCATATCTGTCAACAAAACATGTCCCACATTAATTTTAATTGAAATTATATTTCAAACTCATTCACCCGTATTCAGCCCAGACTTATTTGACGATTTACAATAACAGTAGGTACCTATTTAAAACCTAGCGTGTATTCGTTTCGAGAGGTGAGACTGATGTGTATAGTTTTTAAAGATTGTATTAAATAAAACTGTACTTTATCCAGCTCTATTGTTTGAATTATAACCAATCAATACACAGAAATTGCCTCGCGAATCGAGCCTGCTTTTACCCACATTATGTAACCCAGACTGTTCAAAGCTATAAATTCAGTTTTGCAACGCTAGTAATAGGACGAACTTTTACAACTACATGACCCATTGTAATTTGTCGCCTAACTAAATATCTATATTTGTAGAGATATGAAAGTTGAGCTTTCATTTCCAACACCAAATAAATAAAGTTTTAGAATAACTTGTTAAAGATTAATGAGTCATGTTATCGTATAATATTTATGGTATATAGATAGACGTGGAAGGTGGTGCGAGATACTTTATGTAAAAATTAAAACATTGATAGTGATATATGCGGCAAGCTGAGGCGAGTTTTGTTCTTAAAAAATCCGACAGTCCGACAAATTATAACGGTTATATTGTGCATTTAGAACTTCTAGGATATTTTCAATGGCATAACTCATAAGGCATCGCTTTCCACGACTAATAACGCCTGTTTTATAGCATATCTTACTATTACAACATTAATACTTGTGTGGTGAAGTCATTGAATCAAGTAGAAACACCTTAAAACTAAACTATATGAGTGTTACCGTATGATGTAGGTCCAACCATGATATTTTATCTTCCCATGATAGTTCTTCTGCTGTAAAATAATAAAGATTAATATTTTTTCTTGTAGTTATTATGGCATGTTCCATTTGAATAGCTACTGATAGAATTACATGTAAATTATGCAAGTAAAAAACAATGAAGTAGATTATTAGATAACTGTATTAACAGGTTAACATAAAATTTACCAAAAATATTGATTAACAATTTATTAGAAGTAACAATAAAAGAAATACATTTTTATACATAGCCTAGTGGTTTTGAAGTTATAAGATCATCTATACCTACAACATGAACGCAATAAAAATATTGAGTGTGTAGGTACATAGGTGGATGTTTAAAAACAATTGTAACAATGAACTTAATTTCTAAATTGATATTATGTAAAAAATTACTAACGTTAGAAAATAAATACTTATACCAAAAACGGCTCGTAGTAGGTACTTCGGCAGTTCTATTGGACATTGCTAATAAACTATTTCGAAAACTGGAAAACACTCGTCGCGTCGTGCTAGTTATAGACTGAAAATGTCCACTTAGGGTCAGCGCAGACTCCAGAATCCTGAGATGCAGAGTAAATGATCCAGTTTTTACTCTTTATTATATGACTATATTTATTAACTCGTTTATAATTACTTGGGCAGTTCTCCGCTCTGTCTGTGCTGACCTTTATTACAATAAATACGTTTAAACTATTTATTATTAGGTAATAACTAATAAACTAAATGGCACCCAATAATAGCATGTGTATTCTTTGGCATTTAGGTACCTGCTAAGTGTTTATAATCTTCTTTCTTTAAGAAACTTTTTATTTTTTAGTTATATTAACTACTCTGTAATACAGAAACACAGACTCTCAATAATTCTGTATTATAAAGTAAATAATGATCCTCGCCCGAATACTGAAACGCTACTTGGATTTAACTAATACTAAATTATTGCCATCTCTTACTAATGGGTAACGTGAAACAGAGGCAGGGCAATTTTAATCGGTATTTAAGTGACGTTTGAGTACTCGGGCGTAAGACGTCAGAATGTCGACAAGTACTTTTTCCTAAACCACATGCACGTGATTCTATCGAAAGTTGAACAAAGCTAAAACTGTATTCTGGCTAACCAAAGAGATCAAAACATGTTTAAATATTGTAAATTGATCGCAGGAAGGTTAGAAGACTAGGAGCAGGATATCAATTGTTTAATAATAAATCAACAACACACTCTCTATTAGTTTAGTTTGTGACTAGAGGTGTCGTGTGAAATGTCCATGAATATTTATTATTATTATTGTGTACGATCGATTTCCAAAATAGTTTTCACATAAAAATGTGAATTGACCAATAGGCAACGTGGTTGGACCATCTGGCGCCTGTCATAAATCATCACATTCATCATCATTCACCGCACACAGTTACAATCATCGATCGTTGAAATTCAATAAGGTACCTTCTCTTTCTGGTTTCTACCCAGATGATATCTGATGAAACCTCTGTTCTGTATTTAAATTCTTATAATTTTGAACATCTTGCGATGAGTACGCACAGCAACATAGTCAAAGAATATCAATCATGCTTGTGTCGAAACATGAGTGTGCGGACCAATAAAAAGCGCTTGTTTACTTATAAACAAAATAATTTATTGATTATAAATATCACATAAATATCACAAAACTATTTGTAACACAAAATAAAAATAACACAGTAAAATACGGTTGAATATATAAAGGATATTTTTTGTTAAACAGAATGACTACATCAACTCATCTCATCCTCAAGAATCTACCTTTTTAGAGATCTGAGGGTCAACCATGCAGAGATTTCAGTCATTAGCCAATTTGAGAACACCCTAAGTACTGTTAAATTAGGTAAACTGATGTCTCTTTCGTTTACTGACCATACCGCGTTTAATTAGACCACTTTCGAAAACGTCGGGCGGTTAAAGTATAAGTAAGTAAAGTAAGTCATTAAGTACTACTTTATTTATGGAACTAACTCTGCTGTTCCATACATTTTTGTCAAGTAGATTTTTGTCAACCATTATGTATGGAACAGCTGATATTTTTTTCACGCTCTCATTCTCTCACCATACTTCAGTTTTTTTTTTTGGAAAGCCACCCGATTATAATTCTTTCTAAAATTCTTTCTAAAACTCTGCATTATACAAGAATTTAAAAACAAGGAAACTTTACAAATATATAAACCCCCCCCCCCCCCCCCTTTGAAAAACTCCATTAATGGATCCATTGATGGTCATTATAAAAACTTGAAGTATGGGCTTCTCTTCGTTTTTTCCTCAACCTATCTCGTCCCACAGCTGGCAATGCCTCCCCGAAGACTTCCAATACTCTTTCTCTTCGTTAAATCCAAATAATTTAATATGAACCAAGTGTTCAGACTGCAACTATGCCTGAGATTTCTTCAAGGCTGAGGTTGATTGGACCATTCCAAAACAAACCGCTTTCTTACATAAAATCCGCATTTAAATCGGAGGAGTTATGGGACAAGAGACAAGACAGACACATACTAAGGCCTCGAACGACCACCCTCAGCATTGTCGCTTGTTGCTACAAGGATACATTTGCATTGATAGAACTAACCAAATCTGAATCGACGATCTGTAAAACTACACTTGTTCCTTGAATAAACAATATTTTATTTAAAAAAAACTTAAAGAATTCGCGTTCTAAGGCTATTATGCAGAAAAAAACTCAGGACTCAAGCGTAGATTTTGACATTTCTCAATGAAAATATGTCAAAAAGCCTGTAGCTCGAGTCTAGGTTCAGACTCGAGTAATATTTGAGCATACGACGATGCGAGCATGTGACGATGGTAATATCACCAACTAGAAGTCCGGTCTCAAATTCAAGACAATGATTAAGTTTTTTTCCAGAAAGTATTTTTATGGGTCTGCAAAAGGCAAATATATATTAATATATTCAATGCATGGCAATCCTCTTTCTCAGTTTAAAGCGCCGATACTTTAGAATGACTAAAGATAGTTTTTTTTTCTTTTCGATGTAGATACAATAAAGTGTACTGTATACGGGGTCTAACAAAATATAAGTACGCAAAATATTATCATGATACGCATTAGAAATTCGCGCTAAAACATTCGAGTACTTCACGGTTTTTATTTTTTACTAAGTATATCAGTAAATAATGGTAAGTAGTAGTATGTCGTACCGAAACGCAGTTTACTTGTTTGTGCATAAAGACCGCCTAAGCAATAACAGATAAGTTATTTTTACAAATTCTAATTTTGAGGTGGTAAAAAATATAGGTAGGTAGGTAAGTAAGTACGCCAAAAAAAAATCTGAAATGTTTTTTTACGACCAACTGAATACTCCCTTTCATTATCATGCGTATATTTTGTTAGACCCTATATTTAACAATTATAGTAATTAAACAAGTACTAGAAATATTAAATACAATAATAGTAACAGTAGATACATAAGTACACGCATTCAATTTAAATTTAGAGCTTTTACAATTTTTAAACTAAATAAATTAGTCCGAAGTAATTTATATTGCTTTACATACATTTTATACACTGGGTATTTCATACATATAACCTCCAGTAGTTAATCGTAATCTATCGTTTTACATTCTGTATTTGCTGATCTACAAGTAGTTTTTTATATTATTCGATTCAATTTATATTATCACTTTACAGTTCAAGCTCCACAGACTTGTCTTGACGCAGGAATCGAATACACGTTACAGCCCGCCTACCGACATCGAAATATAGTAGGTACACTAATATGTTTCAATGTATGCAAAAACATCAGATAACAAGACAAATCACATAATAAAAACCGTGTCAACTTTAGTTATAAGAATTCTTTTGAGTTTGAAATTAATATCTACGACTGGCAGATACCATCTTTAAACCAAGAAGTCATGTGCATGGTTACATTGATTACTAACACACACCCCAGTATTGTCAAACTTATAATTATAGTTTTGACAATATCACTTTTTACAAAAACCAGCTGTTAAATTATAATTTAACAGCTCGTTTTTGTAAAAAGTGATCTAGCTGAATCACTACAACCACAATAAAGTTGACAGAACTTATTAAATAGCTTTTGAATCACTCTTTATTTAAATCAGCGAGGTCTCAGAAAGATACAAGGTTTATGCCATGTATGTAACCCAAATTCATTGCCAAAATTTTTACATTCGCCCGCGAATCGCCAGAGAGCGATCATCTTGAAACAAAAATAAACTAGTTGTTCTGTGAGAACAGTAAACCTCGCGAGCCTGTATTACCATGCAATAACAGACACTTTCCCCTTTCCCCTGACTAAATAGAATTCCAGGTGCTTGAATTTTCCAATAGGCTTACCTATGCAGTCTTTTGAGTAAATTAGGGGTATAAGTTTTAGTGATCACTCGCATTCCCTTGGTCCTAGGAGGTCGAATCTAGTATCTACAGATTTGTCTCGTAAAGGCGAAGAGGACTGCGTAGTCTGATTGATGGTGTAAATTTTCAGAAAAAAAAATTAATTTCCCCTCTTTTCCCCCTTCCACTTTTTTACCACTTTCCTTTTGGATTTTTTTTACACCATCTTGTGTAGAATGAAGTCTTTAATGTGCATCTCAATTTTGATTGAAATCCGTCGATAAATAAGGCTACAACCAACTTCCCCTCTTTTCCCTCCAATAAAAAATCGCGCTCGTCAAAAAAATTTAAATGAATCAAGGAACTTGTGTGCCGATTTTCGTCGAAATCGGTTGATAAATGCGACCTGTAGGCGAGAACTGACAGACAAACAGACAGATAGACAGCCGGACAAAAGCATTTTTGGCCAATCTCGAAACTCGCTCGGTCAATAAACAAATTACTATAATAATGAAATGGACAGGCGTCACAGCTCAGTCGGTATAGCTCTGCTTTCAGTGTTGTGCGTTGTGGGTTCGATCTCCATCAAGAACAAACATTTGTGAAATTGCAAACATAAATATTTGTTCTGTGTCTGGGTATTTTAAGTATGTATTTATGTATTATAAGTACGTATTTACAAGAAAAAGCATTCTATCAGTAATCTAGTTCCCATAGTACAGGCTTTGCTTAGTTTGGGACTAAAAGGCGCTGTGTAAAATGTCCATGAATTATTTTTATAACCTTCAAATACCAGGATTATAAATAACATTTTTATTTAGCTTTCTACTCCTAGAATTCTAATTTGATATTAGCTTAAATATCAAAATGGACCAAATAACACCTTACATAAATAATAATTGCCTGACAATCAAATAATAACTAGCTTTAAGCATACCACAAACCAAAAAGCTAGATATTTATCAAGCATCGATTCAAAACAAAAAAACTCTGTCAAAAACATAACATGCAACTACTACTGATCATTCGTACTAGCCTTTTAACTTGACACATACTTTTTTATGTTTACATCTACAACAAAACAAATCTGTATATTTTATAAATATATTTTTAACAGCATTGTTTTTAATAAGGTTTTTAATATGTTACCTAATATGCCTAAATAAAAAAATTATCTAATTAATTGGTTATCAACACCCAAAATTAGTAAGAATACTAGTCTATAGATTTTTTTCAATTCTTAAGAAATAACTTAGATAATAATCGTAAAGCTCATTGATACCCGCTATCTTTATCAATAGTAATAGATTCTCGAGTTCGTAATCAGTCTTTTGTTACAATGTAGTTACATTTTATAAACTAAACTATATAATCTTATCATAGGTACAAAATAGTGTCGATTTTGTTGTTGGATTTTTTAAACTAACCTAATTTGAGAAGCGCTAAAATTATAGCTGTCTTTGTCGTTTCAGTTTATGAGAAAGGGACAGCAACATTTTTAATGCTGTCAAATTAGGTTAGTTTAGAAAAACGCAACAACAGAATCGACAGTAATGTCTAGTATATTGTTCAATAAATATAAAATATTTTTACAAGGAATAACATATATCTTACTAAATAGCATAACACATAGCCGAAATATCACAGATTTGTCGTTCCTTAATATTATAAATGCCGAAATCGCCGCTACCGCTTCGCTTGTATCAGGAACTGTTGTTTCTCCGCTGCAGGGACTATGACGAATCGGTACTTACCGTTTCCACAAAAAACGCACACTCATTTAAAAATAAATACGTGTCACCCATCGTATCAAATAGTTTTACAAATACCCTACAGTTCGCAATTATAAGTCCGGGGTTCATAATACCGCACAGGTTCAATCCGCAAAGCAATTTCGTTACTTCAGAGAGGCGATTCCGTACATAGGTGATAACCGAGCGTGTGTGAACGCTATTTAGAGTTTTACATTCGTACCTGGCTCCATATGGCGGCTCTACATTACGTCGCGGCGGCGATAGCAGCTCGTCGTATACTCCCGGATACCTGCACACAAATATACATACATTCTTACACAAGCACACGTTACGTAACCAATATTTATACAATGTAGACCACTGTCTTGTGTCTCAACTCAACTAATCTGTCAGTAGATGTAGTACACATTGTGGACGGACTACAACGAAAACATAAACGGGACCTTCACTATCGCCTTTATCTCCTACTAATATTAAGTTTAGATGTTTGTGCTTCAATCACACTGTAACTGCTGGTGCGATTTGGATGAAACTTGGAATATATATACACGCGAGAGCAATGATTCCGGGTCACTTAAAGAATGTTAAAAATCTCGGAAACTAAAAATGATAGGTTAATGCAATAAATTGTATTTAATAGACAATGTAATACTCCTTAAATGAAGGTATTAAAACTTCTTAGTTATTGTAAAGTTATATCTTAAAAAAATCTAATTTGAAAAAGGGCCACTTTCGAAGATGGAACTACGAAATTACAGCATTTGGTTTTGCTTTTGTTTGTAATCTGTCATTTATGTGGGTATATAAACCATGTTGATAGTGCTCTATATTCATTATTCAAGCTGAAATTATGTCGCTTACGCCTGAAGAATGCACCAGAATACTTACAATGCTGGAAACCGGCCGGAGTCAGCGCGATACAGCCAGGACTGTCGGTGTGTCGCTGTCAACAGTACAAAGAGTTCTCCGACGTTACGAAGAAACTGGTTCTAACCTACGCAGACCAGGAACGGGCAGAACCAGGTGTACCACAGCACGAGAAGACCGATACTTGGTGAACACCATGCTTCGAAATCGCTTTCTCACAGGAACTGAACTCACAAATCAGTTTCGACGCCTCGGAGGAAGTAACCCAAGTGCATGGACAGTAAGACGTCGGCTTGCTGAATCTAACTTAAAACCCCTTAGACCTGCAAACGGCCCTAAACTGGAGCGTGGGCATCGTATTTCAAGACTAAGATATGCCCAGAGCCACGTAAATTGGAGTATTGAAGATTGGTCAAAAGTTATGTTCTCCGACGAATCAAAATTTATGCTCTACAAGCACGATGGAAGACACAGAGTGTATCGAAGACCAGGGGAAAGATTCAAGCAAGCATGCATCGAAGAAAAAGTAGCCTACGGTGGTGGGTCTGTACTTGTGTGGGCCGGAATTTCTTCTGAAAGTCGCACAGAGCTGGTGATCATAGAAAACGGCTCTTTAACTAGCGTAAGATATGTGGAAGAAATCCTCAATGATCATGTTGGTCCATTTATGGTCAATTTAGGTGAGGATGCTATATTTATGCATGACAATGCCCGACCTCATACAGGTAGGATTGTGAATGACTACCTTCAAGAGATGAACATTACTCGTATGGAGTGGCCAGCGCGCAGCCCGGATATCAACCCGATCGAGCATGCTTGGGACGAGCTAGGCAGATGCGTAAAACAACGAAACCCTCCCCCAATCACGCTTCGTGAGCTCAAAATTGCTCTCACAGAGGAATGGGAGAATATTCCCCAAAATCGTATAAGGAACTTGGTGTACAGCATGCCAAACCGCGTAAACGCAGTAATGGAAGCACGAGGAGGCAATACGAAGTATTAAAATTCAAGTCAAATCGTAATAAAGTTCAAAAATTTCATGTTTCCTATTTTTGTTTTAAGGAGAGATCAGCAGTTTTTTTCTTTATGTAATTTTGTGTTAATAAAATGTATGGTGACTCATATTTTTTTACTTTCATTTAAGGAGTATTACATTGTCTATTAAATACAATTTATTGCATTAACCTATCATTTTTAGTTTCCGAGATTTTTAACATTCTTTAAGTGACCCGGAATCATTGCTCTCGAGTGTAGTTCGTAACTTGGCTACTATTTATCCCGAGAAATCAACAGGATCAAACGGGACGCGGACTAAGACGCGGGCGGAAGCTAGTCATAGAATAATGACAGGTTTCTGAGCTTGTTCGAGGTATCGACACCACGAACTTTGTTTAGGGAGTAGGCATTAACAGCAACGCCTCCTGGGGTCTTTTGCTCAATTCGGCAGAGATTTTACTCTAATCAACGTCAAAATGACGTTAAAAAGTCACTTCACAAGTAAGTAAACGAGTTTTCGGACGAGATATAACGTCATCCCTATTAGGGTAAAATCCCTGCAGAACTGAGAATAA
The DNA here is from genome assembly GCA_947859175.1 of Gandaritis pyraliata. Classification (NCBI taxonomy): domain Eukaryota; kingdom Metazoa; phylum Arthropoda; class Insecta; order Lepidoptera; family Geometridae; genus Gandaritis; species Gandaritis pyraliata. The sequence goes on from OX401863.1 coordinate 5,522,192, forward strand.
GGCCCCTGTTCTAAGTTAGTTTAAAATAGTACTAACCGATGCGGTGACCGCGGCGGCGATCGTCCCACGCGATGCGGCGATCGGGGCGGCGGCGAGCGGGGCGGCGAGCGGGGCGGAGAGCGGAGCGGGGAGCGAAGCGGCGAACGATAACGCATCGGAGAGCGGTGACGCCGCCGGGGTGATGGCGATCTGGAAATAATGCACATTGTAATTCAAGGTACATATAGATCTAATTACAAGATAAAACGATGAGACAGCAAAAGTAACAACGTAAAGTAAAGTAGCAACTGAGTAGCTGTCACAACGCAATTCAATTCAATTCTGTTGGATATGCATTTGTACCGCCATGCTATTTTCATGTACATAACTGCTATTTGACGCTTTATGCTATTTGAGGGTATTGTTCAAATCGCAAGACATCCTTGAATGGATGAGGCTCAAAAGCGTTATTTCTGGAAATCTTTGGGGTACAAGTATAACTATGTGCCATTTAAAAAAAAACGTGCTCTGCAAGATAATGCAGATGCAGATACATAAGAACCAGCAGAAAAGGACTTCTTCTCACTTTTTTTCATAAAAACATTTGTATAACTTTATACAATACTGTAATACAGAGCAAAGTGTATTTTTTATTGCAGCCAGAACCTTTTAAAACAGCTACAAACGCAATTGAACACTAGTTGATGAATGAATGTGCAATGAGTAGTTACCGAGTAAGCGACAAAGTCCTTTCGCGAGTGCGCCGACGTCGCGGCGACCACGGCGACCGACGAATCCTGCCGCGCGACAATGATCGCGATCTAAAATAAACGAATATCTTATCTAAATTATATTCAACAAAATCTCTGACATGTGAACATGTACATTTTTGTTAGTGCGATTAACTACTATTAACCATGTCGGTAGTGCAGAATACAGGCTATATGTACATGGATGAGTGGCTGAGAGACAAGACAGTTAGGGGAAAATGTTTCATAAGATATTGTCTTTACAACAACACAAGTCTTTACTTTTACACAAAAACTCAAAATATATGCAGTTGAAACCATCACCAACAAGCTCTAGTATTTGGTATTAGTTTTGTAATCCTACTAATCCCACTAATATTATAAATGCGAAAGTTTAGATGTTTGGATGTTTGTGTTTCAATCAAAACTACTGAACCAACTTGAATGAAACTTGGCATATATATAGTTCGTAACCTGGATTGACTACATAGGCTACTTTTTATTCCGAATAATTAACAGGATCTACAGGATAAAATGAACGAACGGGATTAGCAGCGCCAATTGGCAAGAGGATGATGTCATGTCACGTCAGTTTGACAGACTACCTCTTTGGTCTAACGACTAACGTTTGACATTCGAGTAGTACGGTTCGGTACACGCACAGATAATATAATGTAGGTACACGGAACCGGTACTCGCGTACGAAGTCGCGGGTAACTACTAGTGTTCAATAAATATTAGTGTAGTGTAGGTAATGTAAGTGTGTTATAAACAGTGTGGGAACTTGATAACAGCGAATGACTAACTTATTCAAATGCTGATAGAAGCACATTAACAGGCAGGCAGCTACAACAAAAATGGACATGCAATATCAAACGACAACAAAATGCTACGAGTACATGCACGCAACAAGCGCCCACAACAAGACAAGCCAACGTGCGTTGTATTAGAACTGGAATTCACAGTTGATGACGTACGTAGGTGAGCAATTTTAACAAGCAAGTCGCATTCAGAAACGAAACTCGGCGTTAGCACTCTTCTGTAACTTTCCTTAATTGTCAGTGATGTGATTATGGTCTTGTTTGTACAGAACTGAAACTAGTCAAATGAAGTTTTCATCATGAGATGGAGTGGGAAAGTTCTATTTTTTGCCATTTCACATTGCTAAATTCGTTGATCGCGTTTTCACTATTAAAATAACTATCAACAATAAAACTAAGAGTTCATTTATCAACATTTCAACTAGGTACTAAATTTTAACTTCCAACTACTTGCAATTTGCAGATGAATTCGTATGTTCGTAAGTTTCGTCTCTGAATGTATTCCGGACCGATCACGTGCATAACATTAATTGAACAAGAACGAACCTAGAGTAACGCAGGCGACTGTTGCTGC
>OX401863.1:5524514-5607785 GCA_947859175.1 Gandaritis pyraliata
GTTGCAACAAAAAAATAGTACGTAGGTGACCTTTAGTTTGTAGATGCACGAATATAGCCTATGTGACTCCTCGCCCATCTTTAAACTAAAACTACCATATCGCAGTTGAAAAGTGACAAGGCGTTTCATATAAAACTGAAATGACTATTGCTAATCTACTTTGGTCGCCAACTGTACCTACGTCAATCAGACTGAAGACACAGCGAGTGACGTAACACGATCATACTCGAAAAGTTAAAAGAAATATTATGCAAATAACTACGTCGCGTAGTGTATGACGTGAATTGTCATACACTACGCGTTCAAGTAGGAAGTCTCCGCACGGTCGCGCATAACCCACAAGGCAGCCGCGTAGTGTAACGCAGTGAATTCTCTTATGTTACTCGTTGTTACGTCGCTTGCTGCAATTATCACCAATTACTTTAGTTTGCTGCTAAGTATTGTAGTTTACTCAAGTAAGGGACTGTACAACTGATCACTTCCCCATGACAGTATGAAGGTAAAAGCGACAGACAGGTCACAGTCGTCAGTCAAGCAAGCACCAAGTATAACTTTATAAATACAAAAACTCCACACACTCGAGTTAGTCGCAGCTTGTAAATTCGCTTCGACGACAAAAAGTTCCCACATTAGCCAAGAAAAAAGTTATTGTTGGGGTAGTAACAACAGAAACCATTTTTAGAGTATTTTGTGTATATGCGTCAGGCAACTTTGTATGAAACGATTCTTGCTATTACAAAATTGCATGATGCGTATTAAAAGTTTGAGTAGGTTCACATAACTTACCGTTTTGTTGCACCACTACCGGCTGGACCGGTCCATTCGTAGGTTCCACCACGCGCGGGCCTAATGGAGTAAAAATACGCTATCGTTTATAGGTACTTCTAACTACACAAAAATTACGTACATAGCTTCATTACCTATAAATAATGTATACCAATTAGTACTGCGGGTATTTATTTGTCAACCACTACAATAACATTTTTATATTAGTATTTGAAAATATAAATAACAATCATATTGTCAAAAGTACGAGGACACGAGAACGAGTAGGTCCAACTACGCTCGGCAGAGCCCAGCGCTCACTGACTGACGGGCACTATATCCAGTCTAAACATATTAAAAGATGGTACGAGAATATTATACTAGAGAATACCACAACTAAAATAGTCCCCCAAACTAGTATCAGTGTATTATTGATAACATGCAATTACAGTTCAATTCTTAAATCTTTATTGCACACAACACAGGACATAAACAAAAGACAGAAATAGATGACATGTACAAAGGCGAGCTTAACCCTAACAAGAGTTTACTTCCAGCAAACCAGATATTCAACCAGATATTATTTATCTTACCTAAGCCTAACTTGTCGTCTCTGTTTGAATTGTGTTATTATGAGTTTGCATTTCCAACCAAATATATACAAAAACACACACAGAAAACATAAACATCCCCACGCACTTTAGACAAAAATAAAATAAGTGTTCCGTATTTCCTAAACTGGATCGGAACACTAAAACATGGCATGGTTCAAAATGAGTAATTTGGATGGTTGGTTATAGAAGTAGGGGGTAGGCCAAAGAAAAGATAGAATGTGAAAGATATAACACGATAAGGAAGGGCATGAACACTGATTATGATGGTTAATAGAGGAAAACGTGAGGAAAAAATTAACCAATAGTGTCACTTCACGTGACAAATTAAGTGATACTATTGGTTATCTGCCTCGCACGTCTCTGGTGGATACGTACCTAACCTAAGGAGAGGAAGATGATGATTAAGAAAGGGTAAAATCTGACCTGGTCTGGCTTCTCTCGGAGGTAAAACTAGCGGTATTTCCATATTATTGGCCGCGACCCGATGCGGCATGCGTCTGCTGTAGCCAGTCTGATTTTTGAACGACAACACAGAGTTCCGAAGAAACCTGGAATAAGAACAAAAAATAAACATCCAGTATGAAATCCCTGAGTAGCGATGAGAATTACCCAGATCTGCCTAGAGTAGAGATCGTAGATTTTAATCCAGTCATCCCTCCCTACCAATAGATATTTTCTACCCTAACCATCCTCAAATCATAAGTAGTACTGGGTAAGTACAGTTTGAAGAGATCTCAGAGATATTTTTGTTTACCATGCCTGGAGTTTTGAGTATATATTTATTAATTATTTTTGCATATTTTAATCATTGAAAATGTCACTATTTCCAAGATAAAATCTGGTTTTATAACATGTTAGGTACTTTAAATTGGCAGATACCTGTTTGGAATCAAAGTCGTCGGTGCGATTTCTTTCTCGCGACAATCGGGACACTCATGGTCCTCCGATTCCAGTAAAGCTCCCCTGATACCTGCAGGCAAAATATACAAATAACGAAATATCTATTTCAATTGCATTATATTTAGTTGAAAAAAGTTTGGCACTGAGTCTGCCCATAAGTGTTTTCGAAATACTTCGTTCCATTCCCTAGTGAGATTTTACATAAAGCGAACGTCTTACAAAAGCTGCTAACAGCATGCAGCGTTTGCATACTTGACAATCTGATCAGCAAATGGCGCACCGGATAAGACGAACGCGCGAAAATGCTCACACGCACCTTCTGTGTAGTAACATACTCTGTGCTGGAATAATTTTCTTCTTGAACAGTGAACGAACATCCGCTAGTATCTCTGTACTTACACTCATCACAAAAGGAATTCCCGCAGCAGGGTATCATGACGGCGTCGGTGAGCAGATCGCGACACAGGCTGCAGATCAACTCATCGGGTACCGCCGTTTCAGGCGCGGCGGGTGCATTACTAGGCGTATCGCCTCCGCCGGCATTTTCTGATGCCAGGTACGCCTCTCTGAAATGCCAAAAACTGTGTGAAATAGACAAGAATAGCACAAACAAAAAGGGGCCTCCCTAATACCCAGCAGTGGAAGAAATCAGGCTGTGGATGAATATGAATGATGAGGTGGATAACTCTGGAGAGACCTACTCCTGCAAGCCTACCATGAGTGCCTTAGAGTCCAGGACACACTAGAAGTCTAGAGCTTAGAAAAAAGTTTTAACCTGCTGCAGAAACAACAAAAAAAATAGTTTGTTGCGAAAGAGAAAAAAAGTTTAAATTTTCTTTTGCAAAGAATTCGTTGTCTTGGGCGCTCTTACTAAGGAGACTGGCACAACATTGCTTTACGATGTTTTTTATTTTATTTTATTTACTTACTAGCAGTTACCCGCGACTTCGTACGCGAGTAGGTACCGTTTCCGTGTAATTACTAAATCTGCGTATTTTGTCTGTGCGTGTACCGAGCGGATATTTCTTTACGAAACTTGACATTACACCGACCCCTACTCGAATGTCAAACGTTAGTCGTTAGACCAAAGAGGTAGTACTACGTCCTGTCAAACTGACGTGACATGACATGACAGCATCCTCTTGCTAAATTGGCGCTGCTAATCCCGTTCGTTCATTTTATCCTGTAGATCCTGTTAATTATTCGGGATAAAAAGTAGCCTATGTGTCAATCGTCCAAGTTGGTTCAGTAGTTTTGACGTGATTGAAACACAAACATCCAAAGATCCAAACATCTAAACCTCCAAACATCTAAACATCTAAACTTTCGCATTTATAATATTAGTAGGATAGGATATTATAAATTATAGATTCCAAAATTAAACTCATGACTAAATCAATTCCCAAAATAAAACATCATGGTAAGTGTATCTTACCGGTCAACAACAGGAACAGCAAAAGAACCGGTAGGAGTCATCATAGCGCCAGGTGCTTTAGGGCCTTCCACTGGCACCATAAAACTCCGAGGAATGCCTGTGCTTCTCCTTATTTCCACTGGCTCACTCTGAAAGTTATTAGTCACATTGGCACCACAGAAAACCACCGCTCGGGTAGGGGTCCAATGACTCTACACTAGCACCAGCTGAGTGCTGACCATTTTTGGATGCCATTAGTTTTTCTGTGTATAGCATTTAGTTTTTAGGATAGAAGTTTTTTTTTGTAAAATTTATATTTCTACATTGACAAATGCCTCACTTTGATACTACTATCAGTAACAGGAAATAAACATGAATAACTCGGCTTTGCTGGTTTAAAAACATTTGTGATCTCAAAACCAAATTTTATGTGCACGAGTTCATTCGACAATTAGAATCATTTTGTATCAGTAACATATCACAGTTACACTACACATTGTTGCAGCAACATTCTGCAGTTGAGCTCAAGACTCAAGAGCTTTTTAAGTGTTTATGTATCCCAACCATCATCAGATTTATTTATGCTTATAAAATAATTATTTACTGATTTTGGTTCTCTTTTTCATAATTATAGGCTTAAAAATAAAATAGAAACCAGCTAAATTGCATTGTTAGGAAGTCTTACCGAATTGGCGAGAGGGCAGTCTTTAATCCAATGTCCACGGTTTTGACACTTGTAACAAGTGTAATTAGGGGGAACCACGCCTCTTTGGTTTTGCCCTCTAATCTTTTGATAGCTGAAAAATGTATTTTTATAACTATTATAAAAGCTACTGCTTATTTAAGATAGGACCACAAGCATTTACATTGGACAGCAACAAAAAATATGCAATGCACTTTGTAGTCTGTAGGATTAATATTGAACTTTTAGGCCTGTATTTTGATAAATTGTTACTCAAGCATAATTTGAGAGATTTTCATACAAAAATCTACGCTTGAGTCCAGAATATTGCTTGAACAGTTGTAAATAGGAATATAAACCTTAGTCTACACATAAGTCAATATCAAAGCCTTGCAAAGATTGATTCAATGTTACTGGGCAATGTAATTTATTTTTATTCATTTTGATTTTGATTCTTAATTCAAGCATTTTGAAATTGAATGGTTCCTATTCATTGAATCTATTCATGTTTGATTTTTTTTATTTTTATAGTTAGACCAGTGTCTTACTTGCTAGGATCGTAGTCAAAGGTAGATTGTGATATCATAGCATTTATTTTATCCTGTTCGCTACCTTCCATGCGAGACAGATCAGCCAATCCTTTATTAGGAGCCACATCTTTATGTAGGGCTGACGATGTACTGTTGGAGCCGTCCCAATGTTTCTTTGGTTGCTGGGACAGAGGAACTCTTGCAACAAGCAGTGAAGTGTTTTTAGGAATTAGTGTGTGGTCATCAACATATACTGCAAACAAAATTAAGTATAAGTTCATATTTGCATAGGTTAGTCAGAATTTTTTCAACCTGCTGTCAGTGGTTAGATAACATAGCATACGACTGAAAAAAGTAGCTTAGTGGAGAAGGCACTAGATGATGTATACCTGAGTTGTAAGTGCCAACAGGCTAGCTAGTAGAACTAGGTTATTGTAATTACTCTTACCTTCTTTTGTCTGTGCATTTGTGATCTCAAGATCAAAATCGGATGTCTTTCCGATACGTTTCTGCTGAGATATTGCCGCTTTCAAGTCTCCCACAGAAATGTGGAGACCATCAAATGTTACAGTGTCATAATCCAATGCACTTTTGAATTTATAATGCACAGACATCTCAGTTTATGCGTGAATTTTTAGTATGCATTATTTGGGATAACACATAGATAATTAAACAGTACAGTCTCAGGATACTCAGGATCCAGTTTCAAACATCATAGCACAGTCATAGCACAGCTCTCAACTCAAATGACTATTGCTGGCTAGTTTTTTCTCTAAAATATATTTGTCAGTAGTTTTTAAACACACATGAATCGTTTTCTGGCGAAACACTTGGAATATACTCGGTAGTGAGTTCGTCCGTTGATTAAAATTGAAAGAAATTAAAGAAACGCCGTAAAACAAAATGCGGATTTAGGCCACAGAATACTGTTACCCAAGAAGAACGTTTACTGCATACAAATATGGCAGGACAAAATTGACCATTTATTTGGGGGTTCGTAACTAGATGGCGTTATTTTTGGCACCAACTTTTAAAATATTTGGTGGCAGTTTCAATCTATTTTAGCGCTAAATTTCGAACAGACCTGGCAGGGATTAAAATTGTTTAAACAGTTTCTGCTGTTTAGCTTATCTTTTTGTCAAAATGCTGACATAAGATTATTACAGAATGTTAAAATCGTTGCTAGTTTTATCAGGTCAGCATTTGACAAAAAGATAAGCCAAACAGCAGAAACTGTTTATAAGCAATCTGTCTTTCTTGGCCTAGCAGTGAAATACGAAAACTAATCAGGTACCTAACAAATTAAAAGTCACAAGTTTATTGATTTTTTTTATTATTTAAGTTTACGAATAAGTTTTCTAGTGGGTCTTGCTGGAGCCTTCTTCTGGCTAGACTTTTTATGTTTTTATGTTTAGTTGTAAGATTTTTCCACACTTGTTCCAATCCGTTAATGGTCCATATCCATCCTTGTTGTAAAGGGGGTGGTGTTCTGCACCCCAAAAACTTCAGTTTTTTAAAAAATTCTTTCACTTGCCCAAATAATTCTATATGACGCGTATTGTTTTGGATATTGGTGGCTAACGGCTTTCCTCTTCTTCTGTCTGGCGTATAAGCGTTGACGCTGTCAAATAGTTCATCCATTTTTTTTAATACTTCTGCCGTCGTTGTCGCTGAAGTCGATAGTTCTCCTGAAATAATAAAAAATAAGTGAGTAAGATACCTCTTACTATCCCAAATTTCTTACTCCTACTCCTATTATTAACTAAACAAACAACGATAAAACTAGCCAAGTAAGCAAACTCTCAGTACAAAAAAAATTCAATATATTTATTTATTCCCCACCAAGACCACCATATTAACACCAGAAAGTGTAAAATTAAACACAGAAACTGTCATAAACAATTTACTACCGAACAAATCGTGAGAATAATATCTAAAAGCCTATGATATTTATCTTTCTCATAGAGGGGGATGAAAAGCAGAGTGTGCCTATGTGTAGTGTTAATCCTCGCTACGTTCAGGATTCTACTCTAATTTTGGTCCCTTATGACACAATCTACTATTTCGTGTGGTAAGCTGGTTGTCTTATTAGACGTAGACAGTATAGTAAGAATAGAATTACTATACCACCATGGCTGGTGGCCATATAGGACCATGTATTTTTCATACCTACATACATTTTTCATACATACATACCAAATTGTAGGTATTTTGTTTGCCATCTTCTGCTGGTTTCTGGGTAATCAGCGATCCTGTAGTTGTACCATCGACATTCATCTGGCTCTGGTTTAATAAGTTAAAATTTTCCATTAAAGGTAGAGTTAAAGATGGACCAGCCACAGGCTCAATCGTAACCAACACAGGGTCTGTCAAAACCTGAAATAAACAAACAAGTAGTGTTAAGAAACTGTGTGCCCTTTTTAACCGACTTTAAAAGAGGGAAAAGGTTCTCAATTCAGTTGTTTTTTTTAATGTGTGTTACCTCAGAACTCCGTCATTTATAAACCGATTTCAAAAATTCTTTTTTTTATCTGAAAGGATGTACTTCCAGGTTGGTCCCATTTAATTTTCATCATAATCGGTTCAGTAGTTTGGCTTATAAATAACTCAGTCAGTTTTTCTAGTTTTTTAACTTATAAATTATACAACTTCTTTGTGTTTTTTTTTTCGGGAACATCATAAGATCTTAGTTCGGGTGAACAACTAGTAATCATACCAAACGCGAAAGTTTGTAATTATGTATGGATGTTTGTTTCTCTTTCACGCAAAAACTACTGGTCCGATTTGAATGAAACTTGGAATACATAATTTATTCCAAGTTTCATAACTCAATATTGAAAAAAATGTCGCTTGAGTCAAGTCGCCTTTTAACCGTCGCTATAGTTCGTAGCCTGGATTTACACATAGGCTACTTTTTATCCCGGAATATCCACAGGATCAAACGGGACGCGGACAAAGTCGCGCGCGGAAGCTAGTATATTATTATAGAAAAAACTCACTAACCTTGTCACATTCAGCATCTGGTACTGCAGCTTTGAATAGCCTAATACCAGCATTATCAATGAACCATTTCCTTTCAAAATGTCTAGTGCACAGCATTCTATGTTCACTGTGAAGTTGGCGATGGAATTCTTGAGAGCTCCAGGAACCATGTGGAAAACAATACTTGGCCCACAACACACATCTGAAATTTATTATATGCATCATTTAGTATTTATTTCATTCCAAAGCAATTTTCATGTCATTATCTTATGAAAATGTTCCGAATAGTTCTTATTGTCTGTTTTTTTTCCTGCTTGTTTTGTGCTGTACCTACCTGTGATTGTGAACTAAATAAATAATTATCTATCTATTATTCTATTTTTTCCTAATTTTATGATATTTAGGGAGTCTTAACGATGGAAGTAACGAAACACAATAGATTTGTAATGTGCTTTGTTATGCCACCCTATATTATCACATGACTGAGATGTCTTTTTCAACATTTACCGTGACTTTGAGGTAAATCTTAAGATTTACCAAGTGAATGGTGGTAAAAGTCCTTATGAACGATGATCATAGAACTATTGGAACTTTTACCCGTACAAATTGGTAAATCTTAAAAGACTTACCGCAGATCGGGCTTTTATACCTAGTAACATTATTATATTCATTTCATAACAATCAGTGTCAGAGTTTTTATGAGAAAAAATATGATGGGAATTCCCATGGAGACAGACACAATCAGGTTGTGTTCAGTAGACTACTTACCGATTAATGTTAGTTGGTCCCGGCTTAGGAAAACGATGTAATATGGTATCAGGGTTTTCACACGGTGAAGCCCCACACTTGACACACTTCCTTTGATTTTCTTTCATATTTGAAAGATAGGTCTAATCACAAAGTTCCAATCTAAATACAGAGTCACTGTCTCAACCACGAGTCTCTTATCTACCACAACACACGGACTTCACTCCAGCTAAAATAGAAGGCGAAACCCTTATAACATAGAGTCACTGTCTCAACCAAAAGTCTCGTATCTCCCACAACACAACGCACGGATTTCACTACAGTTAAAATGGAGGGCGAAGCCCTTGCAACTAAATAGAGTCACTGTCTCAACCACGAGTCTCTTATCTCCCACAACACACAGATTTCACTACAGAAAACGGAGGAGCAGATGCTCAACTCAATGTTATTCATAGGAAATCTTTCTTTGACGAAACTTCACGAAAGTAAAAAAAGCCAACACCAATGGACAATGACGGACATGTTTTTCGTTTTAGAAAAGAAAAACATGGAGTTGCAGTGCTACTAACTCACAATTCAATTTTACCCCATTATTTTAACGATTGCTACATTACATTATTCAATCTTTTATCCTCTTGGCAACCTTATCGATCTTGAATCATCCATCTCCTTGGCTATTAATTTGGCTTATAATGCCTTAGTAGAACACTCCAAACTTACTCTTATGTATCTGTAAAAATTATTTCCATAATGCCCTGCCCTAGGTCGCATAGTACACCTCCCTCCCCCCCCCCCCGTGACCTGACAGTGCGGAACTTTTTTTGCAGAAGATGGCTTGACAGGTTAAATAAAACCATTTAGGTAGGTAACTAAACATTTTTATTGCTTTATATAACAAAATGGGTAAACCGAGGCGCTAATTTCTTTAGCTAGGCACCCCCCTAAATGTTTAGGTAAATAACTCTGCCTACTCTCTCATATCTGATACTCACTGTACCTGCTAGGTTTCTATGTACCTTGCATACCCTTTACCTACCTACTGTATGTTTTGCTGGAAATAAAGTTTTTTTTTTCATTTTCTTACTAATAGTTAAAAACGGCATCACCACGCTCAAAAATTTTTTTAGCTCAACTAAGTACGAGACATTTGAACCCACCAACTCCAATTTGCGTTGTATTCCGGGCCGCAATAGGTAAATTATTTGCCATCTCTGTCAAATCAATGGCATTGCTGTTTAGCTTTCCACATCATTTTTTTTTATCTCAAACATCTAAAATGGCGCGGGAGTTTGGCGTGAGTGACAATGATGTTAGCGAATATTAGGTTCGACCAAAATATTTACTCGTATCTCGAAGGGCGAATTTCCCAACTAATACTGGCTGGAAACACTGGACAGTAATTTGATGAGAATTTGGCAAAAGGACTAGTACCTATCCAGCGCCAGAAAAAATAAAAGAAAAAAGAAATTGATGAGAAATGCACGCTGCCTAAAAATTATTGCACTAAAATGTTAAATATTCTGATTATTTTTTAAATGGTTTATTTTATTGTGCAGTTTATTTTTACATAAAAATATAATAAATTGTAAAAATAATTAACAATTATTTCACTTAACAAAACTACACAGTTTTAGTGCAGTTTGATGAGGCAACTACTATGAGCGAGATCGAGCTACAGCTATCCCTGTTCTTTGCAGCCCCAAGTAGGTATTGTGGGAGGTACCGCACTCGTCAAACAAAGTCGACCCCACCTGATTTAGGCACGCTCCGCCAAGTCCGCCATGTTCAGTTCCACAGACTAATAGGTTCACCGTTCAGTTCAGTCAAAACGTCAGTCATCCATCAGTAGGGATGATAAATCGATATTACCGAGTACTCATATGGTATCGATACCTATCATTCGATACTACTACTAGTAGTACATTCATCAACATTCAATACCGAGTACTGGTATCGATCAAAAGAAAACAATGGTATCGTTTCACTCCCACCCGGGCCAGTCGGTTGACTCAATTGACCAATAGCGGCACTGCTGGTGCACGGGTAGTACCTACGCATGACGCAAGCGCACGGGAGTATTATGATTGGTTCATTTTCAATTTAGCTGTTCTCATTTGGCATTTGTCATATAGAATATTATGTTATAGACCGTTTGAATTTGAGTTTTCAAACTACGTGGGTACAGTGTTTGTTTACGAAAATAGAAAAAATGCCGCCTCTATTGTCTAAAGTATGGCAATAAGTTGATAAGTAATAAAGCATTGATTAATAGGAATTAGAATGTTCTAAAAAATTTAATGAGTACTCATAAGTATCGATACTTTAATATGGTATCGATACCTTGATTCGAAACTACTTTCAAGTACTTGTATCGAAGAAAGAGTGGTATCGATCATCCCTATCCATCAGTCAGTCAGTTCAACTTCAACTTGATATATGCTTGATCTAAGGAGGCCATAGATAAGAGAAGAAAAAGTACCTTACGAAAAAGTACCTACGGTTGATTGCCAAGTCATAGTCAGTCAGTCAGTCACAGTCAGTAAAAATAGACTGAATGAATGAATAAATATGAGATTTTAGCTGTGGTGCAGGACAATTTCCTAAAAATCGCTGAATAGTCTATGGTACATAATTGCTCTATGGTAACATATGTAGCAACCGCCGCAACCGGAAATATAAAGTCAATGATGGCATTATTTAAAGTTATTTGTATAGACTTACAAATTAACAAAAAAAAACAGATAGAGTTTACATTGCATTAATTTATTTCTATTATTTTGTATATTAACTTTAAGAACCAATGCCTTTACTAAAACATTTTGAAAATAGTTAGTTCATCTACTTATTTGGCAATTTGCCATGAACTTCCGGTGTGGAACAGACACACGCGGAGATATCGAGAAAAGAACGCGAATATTATAAAAATTATTGGGAAAAGGAAGACTATTACTATAAATTTACATTGTCTGTCTTTAAAATGTCCAATAACGGTGCTCCAGACTCCTGGGAGAGTCAAGCCGAGGTCAAAGGTGCAAAAGATTCCAATGATATGTCTTCAAAATTTTCCACGTTGAATGTAGATGCCATGGAGTTTGTGCCTTCTTTTTCTAAGTCTTCTCCAACTGATGACAGTTCGGAATCTCCTACCACAACCACACCACAAAAATCTGAAAGTGGATCCACGAATTCAGCTGAAAGTCCTGTCTTGAACGGTAAGTCAAGTGCCTGTCATTTTATCGGTAACAAAGTTTTTAAAGTTCTTTGTCGCATTTATCCTGAACTCTATCAAAAAAAAATATCTAATCAAATAAAAATTACTACCAGCAGTACATAGAAAATAAAAATGGTTTGACAGATTCATGTAACCAATACACAAGTCAACTAAAAAGTGCTATGACTTTTTTATAATCCAGTTCAAACGGGTTATGTCTCGACACGCGGCGTGCGAGTAGCGTACCTACTTGATCTTTTGTGCTTTTTAACTTTCCCTGGTTCAATTTCTCGTTGAAAACTATTATAAATACCTAATTGTACACCTAAAATGACAAAAGGTTAGTATTTTCCTTTAATTAATATCAAATTCAGCAACTCACTGTAACAACAATGTTGTGGGTGAGAAAGCTCACTTTCACATGAAAACCACATGATTTTTACTTGAAGGAAGCTATAAAAAATAGCCTTGTTAGCCTCAAAAGGTTGATTCAGGCAAGACAAAATTTTGTGCCTCTAATTATCAAATCCCATATCAGCTCACAGCTGTGACATTCATTATTATCTATTTTATTGTAGACAAGTCATGTTCAAGTTAACCAATGTAAATCATTAGGATTTCATAATATTTTTGGTTGGATGGCCAATTGCCCTGAAATAATATTACTTTGATCGAGATTCCAGACAACAAAGAAATTGATCTGAACTTAGCTAGGATGAAATTGTCCTGGAAAATGTAAAGTCATTTCGTGTCATTGTTCTGATCTGATTGAAGTATTGATGATAATTCACTGATAGGATTTATAGAGTTTTTTGAAAACAAGTTTAGGACACAATAAATTAACTAATACATACACTTCTGTTGACTAAATATATAACTACTTGCATGGTCAACAGTTTGCTAAATTATAGGCCTTAACTTGAAATTGTTGTTTTGGTATCATATAATATTATGGGGTACCTGTTTGTACTTCCTAACCTAAAACAGTTTTTAAAATCTTATGTGTGTATGGCATAACAAATAGAGATATGCTAGGCAAAGGCACTAACAGATGAACAGTATTTACAAGCAAAAAAAGACTTCCATACATGTAACAAAAACAAAACTATTTGGTAAATAAAACTTGATCATAGTTAGATTCCATTCACTAACAAGTTAACTGTGTATTGGTCTCAGAAATTCAGGAAAATCATAGTCATACAGTTTCATGTGATAAGTGACAGGCATGTGGCCTGCCTTCATTCTTCCGACGGACACTTTCATCTGACTTTCTTGGTATTTCAGTTCTCAGAGCAATAATAAGCAAGCTATTAAGCCTCGCTAGCATTCCAATGATCTCTAACTGGATGTCATTTTCATGGTAACTTGGAAATAGCATCCCCGATCATGTAACTATACTAATATACCACAATATCTGGCCTAATGCTCAGTGTACATGTCTGGCTTGAGGTATTTCATTGGCTAGCTTGCATGAATGCCTATAAAATGCTTCAAGTAATTGGTTGCTATATCTGGATTTGCTAGCCTGACAGTGTATTGGAATAAGATGTCTATTATTATTATTATTCTATTTTCATCTGCAATCGGTTTTCAGACTGAGCAGGTTTGATGTTGGTAGATCTAAGTTGCTTATCATTGATCTGGCTGGCATACGGTGTGTGTCATTGCTAGCACCCTAAGGTTTTAATTCTCCTGGTCTTTTCAGGTTGCGGGGATGGTGGTGGTGAGAGTAGCGACGGACGGGCCGCGTCTGCATCGCCCCGGGTGGAGGAGCCGCCTCCCATCCCTCCGGCCGCCTCGGCCTCCGCCCCCGCTTCCCTGCCCGACTCCAACGACGCCTCGCCAACTGCCGATAGCTGGGACGGCGAAGCGGACGATGCTCTACTTACACCTGAAGACAACACTGAACTGGAAGATGAAGAAGCGGATACGGTGGTTTGTTACTCAAATGAAATCCTTTTGTAATTAAAGTTCTCCACCCGCCATCACGTCTTCATTTATAAATAATCAACTGCTAGCTACGACAGTGGAATCTCGCATACAAAGATGCAGCCGAACAAGAAGATTTTAAAACAATGCTTTTATGTTAAATTGAGCTTTTATTTGACCCTATGCTTAGGCAAATCACAGGTAAGTAAGTGATTCTATTCAATAAAATGATTCTGAAATTAATTTCTAATCATAATCACATTTACACGTCATGCACAAAAACATAGTTTGCAGCTGCAACAGCATTTGGAAGGTACCTATTTGCATATAAGTGCGTCTAACATTTCAGATAACCGTACATAGAATGAAACCATTCGCTATTTTTAATTACAGGTTATGATAATGGGTAAACAATATTCATAGGTTAAATTATTCTAGCCCAATATAAAGTGGTTTTATTTTGTTCCTTAGGAGGATGGTGAAATAAAAAAAATCCCCAAAAAGAAACCGCCACGGGTTGAGGACACAAGAAGCAAAAAAGAACACGTAAATGTTGTATTCATTGGGCATGTTGGTAAGGAAAAAAAACATAATCAGGTTTTTAATCATTTATAATTTTTAATTTTTGCGTATGAAATGAATTCATACGCAAAAATTAAAAATTCGTTTTGTTGTAGACGCCGGTAAATCTACAATTGGCGGGCAAATCATGTCCCTAACCGGGATGGTCGACAAAAGAACCTTGGAGAAATACGAAAGAGAAGCAAGAGAAAAATCGAGAGAGTCTTGGTACTTGTCGTGGGCTCTCGACACCAACCAAGAAGGTACGAATATTAAACCCCGAATTTATAAATAGAGACTGAACAGAGCCTAAGTCCGTTTCTAGAGAAGGCTCTACTCTACATCGTTAACTAATTAATTCGACGGTAAATGTCGCTACATAAAAAAACCGGACGGAAATCGGACCCGCGACCTTCACTTTCACGATCCTACATACACAAGGACATAACACAGCCCACTTCAAAGACAAAATTACAGCTGTGCAACTTCAACCAAACATTTTTACAGATTGAAAAATTTCCTGAAGTGATTGATCGGCAGTAGAATCATTCTGAGCCATCTCTCTTGTATACTTTTTGTATGTAAATACATACATGGCAGCTACACCTACTTATAGTGCAGTTTCGGCATTTTTTGATTTCGAGTTAAATGAGCCTACCTAATTAGCAGCCACACCACACCATTTCGCCAGCTAGTTCCCAAATTCATCCACTCAAAATTACGCATCTTCAGAGTGTTCTACCAAAAATGACTCGACTTTAACCTGGTTTTTTTAACTAATTGTGATAATTGGTTTTCAGAGCGAGACAAAGGCAAAACTGTTGAAGTAGGAAGAGCATATTTTGAGACTGAGAAAAAGCATTTCACAATTCTCGACGCCCCAGGGCACAAGAGTTTTGTACCGAACATGATTGGTGGCGCCGCGCAAGCTGACTTAGCTGTCCTGGTAAGTTGATTTTGCTCAACTTAATTTCCTAATAATATGTATTTTTGTTCCATTTTGATGAAGTATGGTTGACAACCTTAATTCTAAAATTCAATTGGTTGACCCCAATACTACAGTGCTTTTCTGAAAATGTTATCAGGTTATATCCGCACGTAAAGGAGAATTCGAAACCGGCTTCGACAGAGGGGGGCAGACTAGAGAGCACGCTATGTTGGCGAAAACTGCTGGAGTGAAGCATTTAGTGGCATTAGTGAATAAAATGGACGATCCTACGGTTAACTGGGATGAGAAGAGGTAATGGACATGACGCTTTATTTTTTATTTGTGATGTTTTTTTTAAGTTTGCCTGGACTACAGATCTTGGTAATCGTGCTTGCAATTTCGTTCGAAAATGTTCCATTGGACATCGAAACGGCTAACTTCGCTATTGCCCAGATCCACTGATAGTACTGTACATTCCTTTTTCTGTGCTGCACATGAAATACTAATTCAGGATAAGACTTATACAGACTGACAAATATGTAGTAGGTACGATTCTGCTAATGTGATCTTCAAAAGACTTACAAAATGCAGACGTGTGCACCTCTCCAGCCTTTTATTATAACATAGTAATAACAAAAGCGTACTCACGTGTGTGTGTGTGTGTGTGTGTGTGTGTGTGTGTGTGTGTTTGTGTGTCAAATACACCATCAACAAAATGCAAACTTGATCGGATTCCACACATGTTTCGCCTCTACGAAGCTGCGAAGCATGCTCAGGAGCTAAATTGACATGGCGTACACTGCTTTCAAGTAATTTTATCTTATCATTATTACAGATATAATGAATGCCGCGACAAAATCATGCCTTATCTTAAAAAACTGGGCTTTAATCCAGCAAAGGACCTATCTTTTTTACCTGTATCCGGTCAGACTGGTCAAGGATTATTGGAAAAAGTAAGGAACATTCTGCATCTCTTTATAAAATATCTTGCCTATTCACACTATATCCACAAGAGCATAAAATATCTACATGGTAATAATATAAGCAATTATTTGTCACATTATGAATGGAGAACTTTCCTAAACATCAGAAGTTATTTAATTTTTAATTCTCGTTTTTCTATTTTAAAATGTGTGTGATTTGTTTAACATTCTCATTGACTTTCAAACAGGTATCTGAAGAAATATGCTCTTGGTACCGAGGACCATCATTCATCCAGCTCATTGATGAGCTACCGTCCCTCAACAGAAAGATGGATGGTCCGTTCATAATGCCAGTGGTAGACAAATACAAGGATATGGGCACTGTCGTTATGGGGAAAGTGGAGGCGGGGACTACGCGCAAGACTAGTACACTTCTTCTCATGCCTAATAGGGTAAGAATTTATACAGACTGGTTCATAAGTATAGTTATCCAAATTGGGTGTATTACACTTATTCTACAGCATGAAGGAACTATAAAATGTGCTTTTTTTTTCATACAAGTCCAAACTTAGCGAGTGCGTCACAGCTCAGTCGGTAATAGCGCTACCTTCCTTGCTGTGCGTTGTGGGTTCGATCCCCACTGAGAACAAAATTTGTGTGTCGCAAATATAGATGTTTGTTTTGTCTGGGTGTTTCTATGTTTTTTAAGTAAGTATGTATTTACAAAAAATGTGCCTGTACAAGTATTCTATCAGCAATCTAGTTCCCATAGTACAAGCACAATAAATGTATTGAAGCATTGCTTAGTTTGGGACTAGAGAGCGTTTTGTGAAATGTCCATTGATATTTTATTAACAATACTGGTTGCAGGAAAACTCATGATTTGCCTTGTTTCTAATAAAGTTGATTTTATGTAGATACAGCTGAGTTTTATATTGATGTTGTATTATCGTAATTCTATATTGAGTACCAAATAAATAGTGAAAAAAATGATCTTTACAATCTTGTTTGTTGGTTACAGGTAACCGTTACTGTAGACCAACTATGGTCAGATGACATCGAAGTCACCTCGATTGGACCGGGTGAAAATGTGAAAGTTAAAGTGAAAGGAATTGAAGAGGAGGATGTGTCGCCTGGCTTCGTCTTGTGCGACAGCATCAACCCTATTACTACCGGAAGAGTAAGCAAATTTTACAACAAATGCTTAATTAAATTTAATGTCTTTGTAGTCATTGATATTTATTTTCTACATTTGATTGTTACTATGTATTAATAGTATTAACAAAAAAAAATATGTGTAGTATTCAAGCATTCTGTTGCAGTAGCACACATTACAATTTTGTGTTTTCTTTCTTTTTAACCCCCGACGCAATAACGACGGGGTATTATGAAGCTTAGCTTAGCTATGTTTGATGAAAATCGATCCAAGATTCGGGGGTTTTTTAAATTTTTAATTGAATTACTCATTAATGGTTTTCTATGTGTGAAGCTTTGATCAACTATACCGTGTGAAGTAACAAATAAACGTATGTCTATTCTATCAAACACTCTAGTTCCCATATTACAAGCTTTGCTTAGTTGGGGACTAGAAGGCGTTGTGTGAAATGTTCATGAATATTTATTTATTTATTCTTTTAAATCACAAGTTCTATAAAATAGGTGATTCTATGTATTTGAATGTTATGGTAGTTAAATCCATATTAATGTCCTGAAAATCACAAGGGTTATTTAGAATTCACATAAATACTAGGTGATTCGAAGTACCAGTTTTTCGCATTGCTGAAATAATACTAAAGAAGTCGAGGTCCTCGGAAGGTATAATTTGACTATATCGCGTGCGTCGTGAGGTCGCCTTCACACAAACCTAGCTATTTATTTTTCGCGAAACCACTCGCCACTTCGTAATATAGCTAAATCTGGAAGCATATTAAAAAATAAAATTTTAGTAGTCTACACAGATTACAGAAGTGTACAAAACTAGAATAATTTTTCACTATTTTTGAAGAAGAAACGTATAGTTGATCGAAGAAGAAACACGACAAACGCTTTACCTTGCACCATTCTTCAATCAACTTATATAATTATTATTTTAAAGTGCTTTGAGTAAAATTATTGAATGCAACATTATTACCGTCAACTACAAAATAAAGTTTAGATCTGTTTCGGATTATCCTCAAAAATCTTTAGCACTTGAATATTCTAAGGGATGTCTGTCTACCGTGCGTGCATACGGGTCCAGTTCACAATCATTCAATTACTTATAGGTTTATCATTACAAAACAGATAATTTTATTTATAAATATTTTCTTTCTTTCAGGTATTTGATGCTCAAGTGGTGATTTTGGAACACAAATCCATCATTTGCGCAGGCTACTCTGCCGTGATGCACATACATTGCGCCGCTGAAGAAGTCACTGTCCGGGTGTGTTATAATTGGAATTTAATTTAGACATGACTGGAGTCCTAAATAGCACAAATAGAAACATACAAATAACATAACTAATGAAATGTATAATATGTATATAAATATGTTATTTATTATGTATTCTATCGGCAATCTGTAATACTTTATTATACACACAAGAAATAGGTATATACAAATCTTAAACCAACTTATTAGAGTACAATAGTCGGCCTTATCGCTGACAGCGATTTCTTCCAGGCAACTGTAACGTGGTAGATGGATCTTGTGTGAAATGTCCATGAATATTTATTTATATATTTATTACGTTTTTTAAATTTGGCAATGAACTACTTAATTGTTTGTTCAGGCACTCATCTGTCTGGTGGACAAGAAAACCGGTGACAAGTCAAAAACCAGACCACGCTTTGTGAAACAGGACCAAGTTGCCATTATGAGGATAGAGTGCGCTGGAATTATATGCTTAACACCATTCAAAAGCTTTGCTCAGATGGGCAGATTCACGTTAAGAGATGAAAGTGAGTATTTTACCTAAATAAAACTAATTTAAATGTTGTGTCCCCATTAGTTGTTATAAAATGTACTTAGTAGTTTTATTTGCATTCAAACAAGTTATTTCAGTTGCATGAGTTCATGATAAAACTTCTTTTGAAGAGCAATGTATATTATAATGCTCTAATAAATAATATTTATTTGTTACAGATAAAACTATTGCAATTGGAAAAGTCCTAAAAGTGATTGAGTAAATTGGCACTACAATTGTAAATTAGCTAGGATAGGCCTTTTCCATATTATATCAACAGAGAAAGCATGTAATCCTGGATTTTGGGGATCTGTATCCTGTGAGAGCTCAGGTGTATTGCTTTATCGTGATGTCATTTCCACTTCAACTTTATTTTCTCTAATAGAAAGCTAGGCCTCATATCCCTACACAAATAAATCATAATTTAAAAATATACGACAGGCATAAGCGTTACTCATTTAGAAATCTATACGATACTCGTTTCTGGACTTCTTTTGTTGACTATTAATTATAGTATGGGAGTAATTGCCATTGAGACTTAATATTTTAATATAATATGATGAAAGTAATGCGACTCTCCAGTCACTCGCCAGCTGCAGAGGCACATGTGATTCAGTATTTGGAAGTGTGTAGAGTTGTTGATGCCCCATTTCATAGAAGCATGCTTACATACAAAATTCTATGTTGTAGCAGCTCTAGATTTAATATAATAAAGCGTGTGCTTATTTGTTTTCGAAGATCTCAAAGCGCGTAACTTTCATCGTTGTACTCTAATAATAAAGAGTATCGTGTATACTTCTAATATTAGCGCCCAAATGTATTTTTTCACATAAATAAATTATAAATTCAGTTGCGCAAAATTTTAATTTTAAATATTGTGGTTTTGATGTGGACGATGCTCTCATGAACGTTAGTGTGGTCATCCATTTAGTGCTAGTAAAGTATTAGGAAAGCGTTGTTTTCTTTGTTTCCAAATGAACATACTACTAGCCTAATACGGTACAAGGTGGTCATGTTAACAGATATTTATTTTAGGAAATATAATATTTTCACATTATTATTATATAATATTATTTATAACTGTTTCCTTAACTAAAAGCGGAAGTTAAAGGCTAGTGTTTAGCAACACATTTACCGATTGTTCGAGAATTAGCAGGTTATTTTAGATGTTTCAAAACATAGCATTCATAAAGGTTACGGTAACTGCTCAGGTAGATATTGGTGAACACTAACCTTTATTAAATAACATACCTATATAGTTATTGTGGTTCAGCTGTAACATAACATCATTTTATTCAACAATTTTATATAGTAATAATTATCTAGCTGGTCACATGTTTTAATGTTAATTGTTTACATAAATAGTCTGCAATATTTTAACTAATTATGTTTATACATAGATAATATCTTATTGCTTTTGTGACCAAACACCCAAGCAACTTTTGTTTTTTTTTTTCAATATAATGTTATTTTGTACAATAAAGAAGTGTATCTTTTGCGGCGCTCAGCAGTCCACAATAGCCGAACACCAATCATTCATATTTAGATATAATGAGAGTACTTATACTTATGAGAGTTATGTAAAAGTGGTTCACAACAAGGAAGATGATTTCAAACAGCGGCTTAGTTTTGGTATACTGTATATTATGAATTTATAAATTTTCAGCTTTTTTGAAATATAATCGAGTTTACATAGTTTGGCTTTGGTATATTTTTCTTTTGTAGGCTTTCTGCTAGCTATTTGCTGTGTGCTTTGGTTATCAGATATTGAGATAAATTTATAAGGCTTCTGAACTTAGGCAGCGAGCGACGACGGTGACTTGTCACACGGATGTGCACATTATGTTTGAAAAAAAAAAACGACCGATTTTTGATGAGCTAAGCTGATCCGCCTCGACGATCCTACTAATATTATAAACGCGAAAGTTTATATGTATGGATGTGCAAAAACTGGTCCGATTTAGATGAAACTTGGAATATATATATAGTTCGTAGCCTGGCACAACACATAGGCTACTTTTTATCATCCCCTAAAATCAACAGGATCTAACGGGACGCTGACGAAGTCGTGAGCAGAAGCAGCTAGTCACGAAAAAATGTGACAATTTTATCTAACGGTGTGACCATAATAATTATTATTTATATTTTATTGGTCCATGCTCTCTAATATACACGTGGGTAGTATCTCAATGTGTTCAACCGTTTGCAACACAACGCGGTACCATATGGTGCCGGACACAAAAGAAAAACGTCTCGCTTGGTCTTTTTATGCATCGAGGGCCCGGCTTGACGTTACTCCTCCTCCATAAACTGCTGCTGCCTTATCATCGAGGAAGAGACAACCAACAGTATGCCAACAACATCCTGGAATGCGAGATAGTTGCTTGCAACTAAACGAGGACAATTTCTGAGGACTGCTGCTAAACCTGCGAGCTGCGGAGGTTAGATTTAGATGGGACACTAGGTAGGTACCTATACATATAGCAGCCATTTACAGTAAGGTGAACATCATATTTAGTAGAGTAAGATGATTAGTAGTAACCTTGGACGAATACACGTGTATTCGTCCAAGGTACCTAGTAACTGTAGGAGACAATGTTTTAAATTCTGATTGACAGAACCTGAACCAATTGTGTTCTGTGCACACTCTGTGCATTTGAACAATGAACTAATTCTAGTAATTGCTTATCTTTTTCAAACTAAACAATAATAATGTGTACCTAATGTACTTAGGTACCTATGTAGTAAACAATTTCGAAGAAAAAGTGGTCTACTTATCTGTAGGTGGTTTGAAGATACTAGTTAGGTACCTATACCTACCTACCTAGTCCACCAGGTTGTCAGCTCTAACATACCACTCGTCGCGTCGTTATTGCGTACACGCGTATTTTAGCTTTCAGTTAGGTAGTTATGGCCTAAGTAGTAAGTATGTGTTTGTACCGGAAATATGGGGAAGAAACAAAACTTTTTAATTAAAACTAAATAATATTTATCAGGCAAAATGTGCAGGATTAGGTTACAGCTATTCAAATGCTATAAAATGGGACTAAAATAAATACATTTTTATGCAACCAAAAATGTAGTTAAAATTACACACTAGCCTGCTCCAAATATATTTACAATTTGTGAAATTCCATTACTGGAATGTTACATCAGTTTGTGAAACATACCATACTATAACTAAGAATAGGTAAGCTATTTTATTAAATAGGTACTTGTCTGCAGATATAAAATATAATAGTACATTATGTACAACTTTGAAAATAATTAAAATCTCATAATTAGCACTTACATTACCTTAACAATTTTGTTCATTGCTAAACAGTACATCCTACTATTTTCACCTTGCTACTTCATTGAACATTCATATCAGATTTATCAGTCTCATCTCAATAGCTTAATTATTAAGTACCTAATAGTAGCTAAAATTTGGCAATAGAAGATATTAATCCTGTAGCTTCATGTCATTTTTTGTTACATTTTGATTCATTTGATCATTCTCATATTCAACAAAATCATCAAACAGGCTGGGCCAGGCTTCTGTGTCATCGTAGCTACTGAGATCATCACCCACAAATTCACAAAAATTTAAAAACATATACCATGTGTCTTTAGGAATGCCTCGGATGTGGGGATTTTTGTCTAAATACATGAGCCATCTATCTAATATAGGAGGCTCATTGCTGGTGAACACCAGGCGCCACAACAAGATGGCTATGTCAGTTGGCAATATCCGTTGCCCAGTGCTAACGTCCAGACCAAATTTAAAAGTAAACCTGTACAAATCTTTAAAGTGTTCACATTCTCTATTTAAATCACCGATAATTTCATGGAGCTTTAGTTGAATACTTTTGATTGAATCTGTTTTCATGTCCTTCAGTCCTTGAACAAACTCAGTTTTTGTAAATCGACACATTTGACTAGCATTTAGTTTCCATGCAAGAACTAAAACTTTAAAATCATCTGGGTTTAACTGTAAATCATTACACAGGTTTTCAATGCCTTCTGCTAATATAGCTTCTTCTAGTGAATCCTTGTACTGGTCAAATAATAAGTTAATTTTTGTTTCTGATACTCGAGGTTCACTTGATCCTAATGAAGACATAGTTCGTGGAATAGATGGCAGCTTCTGATAAAATGGCTTGGGTGTCTTCTCACAAACTATAATGGATCTTGGTGTAAAGACTTCTCCTGTGCACTGCTCCCCAAAGGTAGTCATTGTATTAGCATTTTGTAAGGAACATGTACTTTTAAAATTGTTCAAGCTGTTCTCATTGTTATGAAGTAGAGGTACTTCTTGAGGATACACTGACACAGCTGAAGCAATATCTGTCATCTCTGAAAAACAAAGATTGCAACATAGAATACACAGAACTATCTTTACTCAATCAAATACAGAAAACCACAGCTCACCATCTTTATCTCTGTGAGGAGATGTTATGACATCATCGTTGGATTGATCTCTAAAACAACTCATACAATGGCCCATTGGATAAAACCTCTTCTATTGGTGATAACTTCAAAGACATAAAATTTTATTTCAGTGCAAGAGGTATGGTGATCTATTATTTTATTAGCAATAATGCACATAATGATGCAAAACGCTCTAATACCTTTTCTTTGAGTATTTTTAATGAAATCCTGAAAAAGTAAGAGTTCATAGGTTGCTGAAAAAATACAAGGTCCAATGCTATGGGATAAGGAGAGCTACAGAGTATTTTGCTTGCTCACATCTGAAAGAATATTGTCAGGAAGTGACTGTAATAAAATCTATTTGTTGCAGAGAGCAGAAGTTTCGCATTTCAGGAGCTTAAACTAAAACATCACTTCACTTTAGATAGATTTTTGTTGAAAGAAAGACTAAATAACCATCCCATCCCCTTTGTGAGAAAAATATTTTTACTTTACAGACAGATGGATGGAATGGAATGGAAATCGATCGGGACTTACTGACATTGACAGTAAAGAACTTTGAAATTAAAACTTAATTGACTTTGATTGATTCGATACTCAACTTCTTGGTTAATTTTATTACACAGATGACGTAGGATGGTTTTTTATAATATTTTTGACATTTGGGTTTTTAGAGATGGGCGCTGGGTATTTACCCAAAAGGTATTTACCGGGTAAATACCCGATTCGGGTTTTTACCGGGTAAATACCCAAAATCGGGTATTTTCGCGGGTAAAAACGATTTTCAAAGAAAGTATTACTGTTCTAGAGTGCTTACCTAATTTTATTGGGTTATATAAATAAAAGCAACCAGAAAAAAATAAATTTACTAACGTTTTATGTATTAAACATAAGAAAAACAATGAAACTTCATATCCGTGCAGCGTCTAACAAAATTTACGCAAAATAAAAACATTTTTTTACTACCAAGTGATACCCTACCTACTAGTGTCTGTCTACCGTATTCAGTAAGGTATCTCTTGGTGGTATTAGGCGTATATTTTGTTAGATCTGCACATTAAACACTTCCAATACATCCTCACTACATCGACCCGCTCCGAAATCCATACATACCTAATAGATATAAAGTACGCTGTGAACCGGTGATTCCTACGAAGGTTTTATTGTCACCGTATTGGATCCAACCATATTTTGGTAGATTTTGGTAGAAAATACTCAAGAACATGCAGGAAGAATATAATGGTCATTGTAGATTGTCTCTTTTATTTTGTTATGGAACGAGAAGTCCAAGATGAGTAGTTTCCAAGACAAGGTCGTTTGACTTTCAGTTTGAGAACTTAGTCGTTCTAATAATTCTCTGGAAAAATGCGATACTACACCCGTGCTTCTTAGATCTTAGTACAAATCTGACAAGTAGATGTCGCTACGAGTAGTAAACAGAGCCTGGGACGCGCTTTTGAGTGGTACATTTCAGAACCTGCTAAGTAAAATCCTGACTGAAAGCCTGTCGTTTGCACGGTTCACCACGCGCCTAGCTGAATTAGAAGCGTTATAAAGCTAACTAGGTTGCGTGGTGCGCGAGCTGCATGCAGCTCGCGAGCGGTTTTTTTTACCTTATACTTTTTTCTAAAAACCCCTACCAATCCCTACAAACCCCTACATACCCCTATAACCCCTACAAATCCTGTAAACCCCTACCAACTTTTACCAAACCCTACGTCGTACTATGTAAAAAAAAATTAGTGTAAAAACAATTGGGGTCAAAAAAATTTGGAGTCAAAAAAATTGGGGTCAAAAAAAATTTTTGGGTCAAAAAAAATTTGGGGTCAAAAAAAATATGTGGGGTCAAAAAAAACTAGGGTTAAAAAAAATTGAAGTCAAAAAAAATGTTTGCAGTCCAAAAATATTTTGGGTCACTTTTGCTGAAGCACCTTGTACCTATACCTACCATGAGTGAGTGAGATAGGAGATCAAACCACTAGTTGAATTTTGTTAATAGTACTGATGCACCTTGTACCCTACCTATAGAAAGATCTATTCGATTAAGCAATATTTACTAAAGCACCTTGTACCTACCTACATTGGGAGATAAGATAGGAGCATTTATAGGATTTCGGCAACAATACTGATGCCCCTTGTACCGGTCCACCCTACCTTTTGAAAGGTCTATTCGATTTGAGCGATATTTACTGAAGTACCTTGTACTCGTACCTACCTACAGTGGGAGATGAGATACGAGCATTTTAGGATTTCGGCATTAGTACTGATGCACCTTGTACCTGTCAACCCTACCTATAGAAAGATCTATTAGATTTTAGCAATATGTACTGAAGCGCCTTGTACTTACCTGTTTTTGTTTCAAGAGCCAACCCTCTAAGTCTTACCGTTTAAAAGTTACGAGCTAACACTCATTGAAGGGGGTGATTAGGAGGGGGGGGGGTTTTCGTATTTTTCCCATGGTCACCGTCCCTCTAGAAGTTGATCCACCGAAAAAAAATCGTGTCAAGAACTAACCCTCTAAGTCTTACCGTTTAGAAGTTACAAGCTAATACTCAAAGAAAGGGGGGGATAAGGGGGGTTTTGTATTTTTCCCATGGTCACCGTCCCTCTCGAAGTTGATCCACAGAAAAAAAATCGTCAAGAACCAACCCTCTAAGTCTTACCGTTTAGAAGTTACAAGCTAAAAGTCAAAGAAAGGGGGGGGGGGGGATAAGGGGGGTTTTGTATTTTTCCCATGGTCACCGTCTCTGTCGAAGTTGATCCACAGAAAAAAAATCGTGTCAAGAACCAACCCTCTAAGTCTTACCGTTTAGAAGTTACAAGCTAAAACTCAAAGAAAGGGGGGGATAGGGGGGGTTCGTATTTTTCCCATGGTCACCCCCACCCCCGAGATAGACCCACCGAAAAAAATTGTTTCAAAAACCAACCCTCCTAAGTCTTACCGTTTAAAAGTTAGTTTCTGAGGACGTGCCTAGTGAGACATTGTACTTGACAGTACAATGTCTCACTAGGCACGTCCTAGTGTAAGTCACATTCTTCTTCTTCTTCTTAGCGAGTCACATTGTCTACTAAGGACGTGCCTAGTGAGACATTGTACTGTCAAGTACAATGCCTCACTAGGCACGTCCTTAGTAGACAATGCCTACACATACATATAGTGCAATGCCTCACTAGGCACGTCCTTAGTTACGAAGGACGTGCTTAGTGAGGCATTAGCAATGCATTGCTTAAGGACGTGCCTAGTGAGGTATTGTACCTACTGTACAATGTCCTTCGTAACTAAGGACGTGCCTAGTGAGGCATTGCACTATATGTATGTGTAGGCATTGTCTACTAAGGACGTGCCTAGTGAGACATTGTACTTGACAGTACAATGTCTCACTAGGCACGTCCTAGTGTAAGTCACATTCTTCTTCTTCTTCTTAGCGAGTCACATTGTCTACTAAGGACGTGCCTAGTGAGGCATTGTACTTGACAGTACAATGTCTCACTAGGCACGTCCTTAGTAGACAATGTGACTTAGACTACTACCATCCGCATCCGCACGCGCACCAACGCGCGCATTCGACAGACACACACACACATACACGCACAGACACACGCACACGCACTGACACACACACACGTCAAACTTTACCACCCCATCGTTTTTGCGTCGGGGGTTAAAAACATTGCTAATCACGTCGATAACACAATCTTGCTTATTACCAGTCTTACCTGATATACAAAATCAATGAAACACTAAGAAATAGTAGCTCACGTTATACTGGTATAAGAACCAAATATTTCAAACTACAATCAATATATGCCTGAGAACCCTTCAAAATGCTTGTCGAGGGCTGATAAACATCCTCATAACTTGAAAACCGCTGCACCGATTTCTACCAAACTTGGCTTAAAACTATGCCAGATTTATCTGCTTTCCATTTCAAGAATAGTTATAAAAAAATTACGAGTGATTTTTTGGAGCTACGAGCCTTGAAAGGTACAGACACATAGACACAAAAAAGCCTCAAACTTAGAACACCTTTCTTCTTCAGTCGGTGGTTAAAAAGTTTATCTGAAGCGTTAAACGTGTCCTTAGGACTTAGAGGCACAATATTACATAAAAATATTGGTACTTTTCTCCCTATTTATCAGAAATATAAATAGAAACGTAAAGGCAGAAAACGCTTAAAACGCGAGGGTGAGCGATCGGACCTGGCTGACGTCACACGCGAAATCGCCGGGCTAAAAACAGATTTTGAAAATCCAAACTTTAAAAAATCGTAGAAAATTCAGTTTTTGAGCTATCGCCAAAATTCTTTCACTGTTGTGTTTTGGACATAAAAATCTATCGATCTACATTAAAAAAAAAATACGCTCATCTTCCTCATTCAAATAATTAGACGGCACGAGCAGCACGTCAAAAAAAAAAAATTAACTAGGTACTAAACCGAGTTCAATGAAAATTAAATGGGACCAATCTGGAAGTATATCCTTTTAGATAATAATTTATAAGTGAAAAAACTGGAAAAACCGACTTCAATTCGACTACCAGCTTCATCATCAGATGATGATGATGATGACAGTTCATTGGGAATGTCCTAGTGACTATAAACACCACATAAAAGTCACAGGAAAGCAAAATACGCAATTTCGTGCACGTGGTTGGTTTTGATTCTTTAGAGGAACAACTGGTGGGTTTTTGCTTTTCTCCAATTAAATGCGGTTTCAATGTACAAACTGGGTTTATTGACAAATTTAGAAAAATGTTATAATTTAGGTGTGCACCCAAAGGGTCATCGTTGCTAGCAGTAAAATGGTAGGCGCTACGCCGATACGTGACATATTGCATCGTTGCTAGCAGTAAAATGGTAGGCGCTACGCCGCAACTTGGCATATTTTTCAGTTATTTCTATTTATAACCCAAACTAAGTACTGAACCGATTTTGATGAAAATTGAATGGGACCAATCTGGAAGTATATCCTTTTAGATAAAAAAGAATTTTTGAAATCTGTTCATAAATGACGGAGTTCTGAGGTAACAAACATTAAAAAAAAAAAACCATACAATCGAATTGAGAACCTCCTCCTTTTTTGAAGTCGGTTAAAAAAATAATTTATGAAATTGTTTCCTAAATGACGGAATTCTGATGTAACAAACATTTAAAAAAAAAATCAACGGAATTGAGAACCTCCTCCGTTTTTGAAGTCGGTTAAAAAAACATTCATGTGAACCTGCCTGACTCCTCAAACTCCAAAAGTCAGACTCCTATAGAAAAAACGTATTATATTTTTATTTTTCACATTTTTACTAGAAAATAACTGTATTTTCAAATTAATATAATTGAAATATGTGTAAATAACCAATAATATTTACATTTTAATCAATTGAAGGTCAACAATGACAAATATCTCTTGAAAATTGAAAAAACCCTTGAAAATACCCGTTTCAAGGTTTTTACCGGGTATTAACCCAAAACACCGGGTATTTTGAAAAAACCCGGTATTTTGCCCATCTCTGGTCATGACTAAAAAATTCAAATCGTATTGTAGACCAATAGGCACGTAGGTACCTTTGAAGAATTTGAATTTGACTTAATTTGATTGAGTCGAGATTCGAGTTCTGTCATTTGAAGCAACATGCATAATATACGCAATCTATCTCTCTAGTTAGATAGTAGTTTGCAAGATGTATAACTAGCCTAGCTTGCTTGCTTGCAGTAATTGCAATTGGCGCACAACGCCACCTCAACACTTCAGTTGGTGGTCATCAACAACCCACAAAATAATGAAGAATTTGAAAATTTGCAGTTGGCAGCACTGCCACCGACTCGGTGGCAGTGCTGCCAACTGAAAATTTTAAGATGTTCATGTTGGCCCGACGTCGACGAGTGAAGGCCAACGCCAACGTGTGGACGGCATGTTTGCCTTGCCTTGCCATGACTCGGTGTCGCTCGCCTTAGTTGGCCGAGTGCTTACAAGCGCCAAGGTGTGGACAGTACATTTGCAGTGACTTGTCATCGCTTGCGGTCGCTCGCGGTCGCTCGCCGCCACTCGCCTCACTTCGGAGCCGTGTCGGTTTTTATGCACAAATCAAAGGCACCTGCCTGCGCTCGACCAACCGTGTCCACATGTTGGCCCGCTCGTCTACGTTGGCCGCTTGCAATAGTTTGCGTAGGCTTGCCAAACATGTGGATGCTAGCACTCCGATTTGCTTACGCTTGCTTACGCTCGCGTTGGCGTTCGCTCGGCCAACATGTATTGGGACTTTTATAAGCCCATCAACAACATTTTGAATTTTGTCGTCGTAACGAATAACGAAACGAGTGAAAGTCTAATTTTGTCCCTTTTACAAACGAAAATGAGTGTACTTGAAGATAATTGGGATTTTAGCATCGATTTGAACAATTTTGATAAAAAATCATATGGTGAATTTGAGACAACAATCTCTAGTTTCAAAGAACATGTTCTCCAACAACTGGAAGACAGTTTCAAAGTACAAAAGTTTATATACAATGGTTTAGTGCCTGAAACTCATGACGATGAATTAAAAGATCTGGTAGAGAAGAATAGAATAATACGCAATGAGATTGATTCAAAGCTGGAAGAACTTTCACAACAGCAACATCAATACGAAAATTACAAGAAAGGTAAGTAAAATGAAATGGTAAACACCGTTCCTTCATTGCATTGTAAGCCTACCTTCCAGCTTGCTGCCCATGCTGGCTAATTTACAGTACATATGCTTTTATTTTAAAATCACCAAGATATGTACCATATTAATTGAATTAACTTTGCAGATCAAAAACTTATATCGCAAGAAATCAAAGAGACACATGAAGCATTTTTGATGGCAAAGAAGTATTATAAGAAATTTTTAAAAATGTATCACACTATTGAATCCAAAAACGGTAATACACAAACAATATACTTGCAATTTTTTACCGAGGCCAAAAAAGAATCTGAGAACTATTCAGTTCGTTTATTGAGGAACACAAAGTCTGGACAATATAACTGTAAGTTGCTAATAACTTAATTAATTAAGTAGATTGTTTTCCTAACATTATTTTATATAACTTTCTGAAACATTCCGTAAAATGTTGTATTCTGCATTTGAGTTTTTTTTTTCAGTAATCGGCACAACACCCAAACTTTCAAATTATAAGGGGCTACAAAAAAAATTGCAAGAAACAAATGATGTTCCTGGAGCCCTCTGTTCAATAAGAAATGCTTTTAGTACCATAAAAGCTAATAAAAAACAATGATTCATATTGAGATAATTTTAAGACTTCAATGTAATTTTTATGAATTCTCTACTAGGCTAATAAAAATGTCACAAAAACTATACTGGCCTCATGATATTTTTAGCTTTCTATTCTATACTGAATGAATGAATATACTGACTGGGGTGGGGGGGGGTGATCAGGTTGGTCAATAACAAAAAATGTGATATTGTGTAATAGGATGTATATTATTAACGATATAAAATACATGACATACAAAAAACTAGGTACTGTCAACAAAATAAATATAATTTCTTATGTAGCTGAGGTTTTGAGGTCCTTAATACTATAGGAGGCAGAAATGCCTTTTGTGCTCTTGTGAACAATATCAACATTGAATTGCCGAATAAAATCGAGAATGTAAGTAGATGCATGAAGAAATAGGTCAACATTGCACAATACCTATTTGGGTCACTCACTGTTCATCGATTTAATCGACCTTTCATACAAATCATCAACAAAACAGGTAGGTATACTATCTACTATGTGACATTATCCATTTTATTACAACTAGGTAAAGTTTTATTTTTGTACTGCACTTAAAAATCCAGTTAGAATCAGTGGGGCTTAAAATCACAGAATAAGGTACACACAATTAGGTACGTACGGTACCTACATACAATTTATGGAATGACTATGTTACAGAAAGTATGTCAGTACGTACAAACTATTTTTAGAATATTTGAGAAAAGATCGTGTCAATTAATTAAAAAATGCTTTTTTTAGATGAGACCTGCAGAGCGAAAACAAAAAATGCGGCAAAATGCATATTGTATAATATGAACTACATTTTCATTTTGCCGCATCTTTCGATCTCAAGTTAAAAGTAGGTAAGTAAAATAAAGTTAGAAGTATTTCAATTTTATATTATTACCAGTTAGGTAAATCATCATACGTTTTAATTTTAACAGACTGGGTCCCGCGAAGTAGATAGCGTTAAGAAACTTATTTTAGCTTGGCTGCCTTTTATTTTACTGAACAGAAACAAATACCTAATGAACATAACTTATATCTACATAGGTACTTGTGCTAATTTAAAATCACTTTCATTTTAATCACAACGCCATAGAAAATGATTACAACACGGTTTTACCTATTAGTATTGTTGCTAATATGTAATATTGTTTTAATAGCTTTTAAACAAGTTGTTCCTTGATGAACCTGGTTAAACTGCACAGACAGAACATAAACATTTCGTTCAGCGCACCCTAATTATGTGGTCGTCAGCAGTAGTTAGGTAATGAATTACTTCCTGGCTACCTACCGGCTATTCATAGCATAGGGCGGTTTTTCACTAAAGATGTGCGAGGAAAAAATCAACGAAAATTATCACTTCATTTTGTCACGTGACGGCGGTGGTTTGTTTCCTCGTACACCGCTAAAGGCTGTATTAGACGGTTCATTTCAGCTTTCATTTTCGATGGTTCTTCAATGAAGCCTCGAAAATGACATGTACAAATTGGACGTTTCATCGTTCATTATCGATGCGCCTTTTTAGTGAAAGTCAAAGGCATTATCCACTTGACGCTTTCATCGCCATCTGTCTTTCATCGGTCACCATTCATCGAAAATGAACAATAAGTGAACGTGTAAACAGCGGCGCGCTCATATTTCGTCCAGCGATGCCAGATCTCCTGATTTTTCGGGGGATCTATGTTACTTTTTGAGCGGTCTCATGTTATATTTGACTATCTGCCATTGGCAACACTGGAAAATGCTTGACTTCGTATTCATTGCAAAAACTGCGTCTCAGCAAAATGCGTTCATTTCCGATGGTTCTTCGAAGAAGCATCGGAAATGCATGAAATAAATGAACCGTCTAATACCGCCTTAATCCGCCTCACACACTTTATCTGGTAAAAAAAACGCAGCCTTATGTCTCCTGCATACACATCGCAGTGCTGCTGCAATCTTATTCTAAGCCTAGTTGGCTAACGCATACCTAGCGGCAAAGTCAATATATCTCTAGGTAAACAACTCAAAAGAGCCTCTTTATTCATATTCTCCTGGCAGTTTAGGGCTGCTTTAAAAAATGCTCTATCATTGTCACTTGCATGTCAACGAAAAGAGATGACAACAGATTTAGCATTTTTGCTAGCGGACCTTTAGAAGACCAATATGAGTAAGCCCATCAGAGCCTACTCTTGGATAGGTACAGAATATCATACAGATTGTAAATGGGCTGGCCTTGGTCTTTTTGCACGAAATAAACAATTTATCGATTTATTAGTGTTATCGACACTATCAACCGTTTCGCGGATTTCTACCCATATGATAACTTATATGAGACTTAAGCCTTTTTATAATTTATCGCTGTTCAACCCAGTGAAAATGTGCTAAGCAGATTGCCGTTTTGTTTACGTTCTCTGTTTAGGTACTTTCATTTTACTGGATATCAGATTTGAATTTTGAATTTTGTGCTCTTAAAACATTTAAATATTTTCATTAGTTACATACATAAAAACCATTAAATGCATGTTAAATTGGAAGATATAATTAGTAGACATTCATATTTTAAGTATAATCGTTACAAAGTATTATAAAACTTTTGTTATAAAAATAGAGATTTCTTCCAAATAAACTAAATTCAGTATCATGTCTTACTCAAAATTCATCAATTAATGACGTCATAAAAATTAAGAGTTACAGTTTTAGGTTATTTTCAATTTACCATTGGTATCTCCATTCGTCGTAGGCGGAAGATGTTCGTTACATAAAGTAATAGAAGATTTTTGTGGAAGCTCAGATTTCAGACTCGTAGAGGAACTTTTCGATCTCGCTGGTATAAGAAGAGCACCCAAGGCGATAAAGTGCAATGAATAGTAGAATTTTCTGAAAAGGAATTGATTATGATCAGTAGAATTATTTTATTATTTTTTTGTGACAGGCGTCGCAACTCATTCGGTAATAGCTCTGCCTTCCGTGCTGTGGGTCGTGGGTTCGATTCCTACCAAGAACAAACATTTGTGTGTGCCAAACATAGATGTTTGTTCTATGTCTGAGTATTACCATAGACAAATAAAAAAATAGACCAGCAGACGTTTAGAAAATATCGTAACCCGAAAATGGACTACCTTCAAAGGCGTGAGATGTCGCTGGGTGTATCGAATCGGTAATAAATCAAAACGGTGTTTATTTTCTTGAACCTCTGGCGCGCTGACACTATAAGCAGTACGGAAATAAACGTCAGATGGCGCTGTTTCTAAATTTTGCAAAGCGTATACCAAAATTCGGTTACAACGCGCGCGACGTTGACAACTTGTGCTATGCAATGTCGAACGAGCGAGATAGAGCGCTCGCGTTGCAGTCTGGATGCAGAGCGGCAACAGCGCTCTGGTCGTATCAAGCTAGTAAAATAATAGATGTTTCGATTTTAAACCTCACGCCTTGCCGCCAAGTGCGTTTGTAACAAAAAAATACAATGATATTACCTATATGAAATCTTAAATGTTTTTAGCTTGATAAAATAAAACATAAAAGGTAGGTAGACTTTTAATTATATATTATTAAAATATCACACCCAATAGGTACTTGTTTAGTTATGTACTGAAACATTACCATACATTACGAACCATTTAGGTACGAACAAATAAGTTTTCTGCGGGTGATGCCTAGGTCTTTTGTTCCTAGGCTATCCTGTTCTAGTTTTACTACCTACCTACTTATAAATAATGGAATAGGTATGTCTGAAGAAGGTAGGTAGGTAAATTGATAAATATACCTATAGGTATATTTATCAATATAAAAATTCTAAAGTAGGTATATGATTGATTCTAAAAATTTCAAGGACGTAGTTGCGTTGCGACTTATCATTAAACTTGGTGGTAAAACGGCTTGTCTACTCATTAGCAGTGCCTTGATCACGAATAAATTTGACAATCGTGAACGTATCGTAACGCTAGCGTATCCGAGATACACTGCGCGGTGACGCTACAACGTTCGGCAGTCGGGCTGATGTTGACGCGCAATATCACTCGAATACGTTAGGTTTACGTAACGCGGCGACTGTCAGATTTGTTCGTGATTACCCCTCAGTACCTATTGCCGAGTATCGTCATGCCAGCGCTTCCTCGGGCGGCCGCGACGTCTTCTACCCCTGGGGGTATCCAGCCTGTGACTCCTTGAGCCCACCTTTCCGCTACTTTACGACCTACATCGGCGATTCCAGTTTTGGAGCGAAGTATTCTGTTCCGAATTCGATCTATTCTTTTCACACCTAAAATACTTCGCTCCATCACTCTTTGGCAAAGTAGTCAGCGACCGCGTCTGAGCACCGTAGGAGTGATAAAAAATATATATAAGAAGGTTCAGACTATCGAAAGAAACCACACAAATACTTTTGCATCAAATCTATAATCAGTTAAAATTCGATACCAACAAGTAAAAAAATTGAACAGAATTATAGTCCATAACGGGAAGCACTATTTTCATCACAACCACAACACAACCAATCAACTACAAAACAAGAAAATGAAATAATTGTACATGTAAATAA
The DNA here is from genome assembly GCA_947859175.1 of Gandaritis pyraliata. Classification (NCBI taxonomy): domain Eukaryota; kingdom Metazoa; phylum Arthropoda; class Insecta; order Lepidoptera; family Geometridae; genus Gandaritis; species Gandaritis pyraliata. Next base: position 5,559,822 of record OX401863.1, read on the forward strand.
AATCGTCAAAGAGAATACAACACAACACGCAGGCCAATGACACTTTGTATCAAAAAATGACAGTACCGTTCCGTTTTAGCTTACTTGATGCGTGGAAAAGATGAATTTTCTTAGAAAAGAAATGCGTCAATCGTTTTGTACGTTTAACGAAACGTAGGGAAACTGTTTTCTGTGGTTATACCGACCATAGAGTACTGATCGAGTTACTAATCGAGTTTAGTTAAATTATCGTCAAAACAGCTTGGTGCAAGATGCCACTAAACGTAGTTTTGCTAAACACTTTTAACGATTTAAACGTGTTTAGTTAAACGTGTTTAGGCTGAACTTAAACGACATTTCGTGCAAGCCGCCCTAGGTGTTTTTAGAAGGTTCATTTGTTCGTAGTCCAAATATTATGCACAGACTAAAGTGCTGTGCTAAAGCCACCCTAGAATTTGGGGAACGAGTGAGGGGTATGGACTAACAATTCAAATTATAATTTTGACACTATAGTAAACAGACACTGACAGAATTGTGACCTGTCGCAAAAGCCGTAAATCAAGAAGGTGAAAACTTATTTTATATAGACGCCACCTATTAGTAAAGTTATGTCAATAATTTGTACACTATCTTTCAATTTGATGACCACCTAGGTGATCACGCCTAGGTGGCGTGGCGAAAAATATGTTAGATAATCAGTATGAAATAAAATCGTGATAACTAAATAAATGAACACCATTACAGATTCTAAAATAAGGACATAATTTTTGATGAATTTCGAAAATAAATTAATGGCGTTTCTTTGGTTCTAACGGCTACTTGAAGCTTAAGTCGTCGTCGACTGTAGCGTCATCCCCAAATACGCCTGGGAACTAGCCGGTTTTGCGAGTCACGCTCTAATATATCGGGTGTAGCAATCTTCGTGTATTCATTAATCGATGGTATTACTAAGTAATTATGTATTTACAAAAAAAAAATATATAAGTATTCTATCAGCATGTAGTTCCCATAGCACAAGCTTTGCTTAGTTTGGGACTAGAGGGCGTCGTGTGGAATGTCCATGAATATTTATTTATTAAAGCGGTTGCCTATTCAAATGCCACACAGATCATCGCACTGAAGTTGGGTATAAAGTGGCTCTTAACGCTGTATATCTAAATGACTCTTTAACTATTATCTCGTATTCAAACAATGGTTTATCAAAATTAAATATTTACAGAATGGTTTATCGCTCTTAATCATAAACCTAACAAGGACACGGCTAAATCCATCATCACCTGAAAGATTATATTTCGCAATACATAATGGAACCCAAGAATGGAATACATACCCGTAAAACGCTAGACTTGGAGTCAGATGCAGCAAAACAAAGGGCACAGTAGCATACGTCATCGCGACGCGCGTCGTCACAAAACTGACTAAGTCGTAGAACAGTTTTTTAGGTCGACTGTTGATGAAGAACGGTCGAACAGCCGTACGGAACTGCAACAAAAACTATTTTAGAGCATTGCAAAAGGAAACGGACTTAAATTAAATTTAGTCGAGTTCAACTAATTTATGAGTCATAAAATAAATAAAGTGCAAGGTTAGTTTTGCACGCAGCGTGAACACGCTATATTAAAAACTTCCCACGGACGAACTTGATGACGATACCGTGACTACGCGGCGCGGCGGTTCTGATTAAGCTCTATGAGTTCGAAACACTTTAAGGCCGCATTCAACCAACTCCGAATAACAAATATTTCCATCCTTGTCTTTTAAAGTAGAGACGGATAATATTTTATTTGGCGAATAGCGTTATTCGGAGTTGATGGAACCCGGCCAAATACTTTACTTGTTAATGGCCTAGCTGTAGTAAATTTTTGGTATACCCACTCATCAGTGATGTGATGAGTATTCCAAATAATACTTTATACTAATTACTCATAATATACGCATGCCAACCAGTATATCAGTATATAGTGTCACACAAAATGTCAGGTATCAAGGCTGAAAGTCAAAGTCAACACTTATTTTATTCAATACACACAGAAGACCTCCTAATGTATACTAAGTAGTAATAGTAGCGACGTTGTAGTGGCTAACTTGAATAAATTCAATTTAAAGTAGGTAGTTGATAAAGATGAAGTAAAGATGCAAAGGTAGACAATAATAGAACGTTTTATCTTTCGCATAAAGTATACCTGTAAGTAGCTCACCTTTCTTCCAGCGACAGTAAAGAGTCCCCCAGCGAAGAAAGTCAAGTAATACCCTGGATGGAAGCCGTGCCACACCGCAGACAGCCCATACACTCGCACTGTACGGAACTTGGCCCCGCCACGCTGGTAAGCCACATTCCGGAGCCAGGCGTTGGTGTTTTTGTTCCAACTGGCTACTGCTGTGCGAAAGTTTTGCGCAAACTAAGGACAAAAATGCCTAGTTTATTAAACACAACAGTCATTATTTTACACTTCTTTGTATAATGGGTAGGTTCTTAACTACGATTAACATGGTAACTTAAACACTGAAAAAAAAAATAGTCATGAACATTTCACAATATTTGTAAGAAAGAAGCAACGACCAAACGAGAGTTCCAAATGCAATTTCCTAAATATGTATAAACTTATGGTTGTCAAAATTAAATTTCAGCATAGTTATTGCCTGTTTCCTTATCTACATCTATTCTGTACCATAACTGTTCATATTGAACACAACAATTTGTAATTTTGCATATCTGTAAAAAGAGTGAGTTAAATAAACTACCTAACCATTGTATTCGGCGGGGTCAAGGATTATTAGGACAAGACGAAACCACCCGACGCGCGACATATCAATGTGGTGTGTTATCTATCAATCAACATCAATGTGTGGTAGAGAGCGCCTCGCATACGCTTCTTTTACGAACAATGTAAACTAAACATGTAATTGTATTCGGTTATTGAAGGAAGGTCGTTGAACGTCGATCATTGTGAAAAGTTCAGATTTTGTAATGACATTGTTGTGTAACGAACTCAGTCGATCATCATAATATCTGCGCAAGGGCAAGGGCATGGTTGTCGCGTCGAGTCATTACTTTTATCGGACGAATTAGGTCCTTATTGACAAAAGCAATGTACTTTATAGAGTTATTTGCATAGTTTTCCGAATTCATAATTTTTATAACAATCGAATTTATATCGAATCGAACTCTGATTTATACCTACTTAGTGTAGTGCACCAAAGGAGGCATTAAAAATTCAATGGGCAATCTTTTTTAGTAAAGAAATTTGTGCTAAAAATATTAGGAACACACACCTTTCTTATTTTCTAAACCGACACTAGGAATTCATTTAGAACATGCAAGACAGATCTTACCTCGAACCCAAATACATCAATGTTCGACATCTTGTCCCACTTCGGCGTCCCATCGTTGTCGTATCCATTGAATCCCATGCCGGAGTTGTTACAGATCGCCTCAGAGAGCAGCCACGCATGGTAGTACTTGCAACGCACGACCAGCGTTGACAGATACGCGTACCAGAGCAGGTAGAGCCCCGACCAGGAGCGAGATACTTCTGATGAGGGGTCTGTTAGTTCTGGGAATGGATTATTAATTAAAAAACTAAAATACCAACAGTCAGGAACCAATCAAGACCCTGAACAAATTAATATTTGTTAGTTATGCAAACATTTTGTTAAACTATACAAATAATTGTAAAAACACACAGGTATAAAAATGGTTTAATTCTCGCGTTGCAGGTATGAAAACGCGAGAATTAAACCTGCACCTATTGCGGTTTTTAGATAGTACAAGAATTATAATTATGCGGTACTTTTTTACAGTATTTATTTCTTACTATAAAAAAAAAAGTATAAAGTATTCTATCAGCCATCTAGTTCCCATATCACAAGCTTTGCTTAGTTTGGGATTAGAGGGCGTTGTGTGTAAAGTCCATGAATATTTATTTATTTACTATGAAAGTCTTAAATAATCCCAAGCAATGATAAGTTATATTTTATGCTAATTTGATAGATCGAGGAATTGTAAGTCTATTCCTATTTTCCTCGTGTAATTGTTGTATCAGTTAGGTAGATACCTAACTACATCAATGTTAAAAATGTTAAAATATCCTCATAACGGCAAGTAATTACATACAATGTAACAACTATAATACCATGTGAAAGCAATCAATACTGTCGATTCTGTTGTTGCTTTTTTCTAACCTAATCTAATTTGACAGCACTAAAAATGTTGCCGTCCCATACCGCAGTTACCTTCCAAAACAGTGAGTGGATACTTCTTAGCCAGTGTTAGGTAAAGTAACGCAGCACCGATGGAGCCCATCATTTTGTAGAAGACTGCCTGTCGCGGTGACGGCTCTGAGTTCTCTTTGGATTTGTCATTCTGAAACAATTTATACTGTTATAAGTCGGCGAACAATTTTTACTCTGATACTGCGTCAACTCTATTTTGGCGATAGTTAGTAGAGGGCATACTAAGGCGATTGCTGCGATTGATTACCTATTATTTTGTTACCATCAGTACCTATCTGAAAAATTACAATTTACAGCTAAACTATCATTTTGTTTGTAATTTCTCAGATTTTCATAGTACCATTTGCAGGTCACCCATTTCAACGGATTACGTGGGCCATTGGCTTGTTCCATCATTTAGTTGGATAAAAAAAATCTACTCGAAAAGTTATTTTTATCATTTACTACTGATAAACCCAACACAATTCTGAGTAGCACAAAGTAGATGGAACAATGAGACATCAGAATGTCCCATTGAGAATAGACAAAGAAAACTCTAAAATGGTGGGCTATTAAAACTTATGAAAGCAATCTAAAACTGGTGGTCTTTTATATCTTCATGCATAAAGTGATGTCAAAGGTACCTATTGGTAATGGCGGAGCGAGTTTTTACCTAGATGTATGAATGAATCGGTGATTCCCTCACGCCATTGCTATCGATTCTGTTGTCGCATTTTTCTAAACTAACTTAATTTGACAGCACTAAAAATGTTGCTGTCCCTTTCTCATAAACTGAAACGACAAAGACAGCTATAATTTTAGCGCTGTCAAATTAGGTTAGTTTAGAAAACGCAACAACCGAATCGATACCATTGGCTTGCCTCATTCGTTTAATAAGTACCTATCTAGTTATGGATTCTATGATCTCATTTCAGAAATCACAGAGTTTGCTAAATAGGTACCTAATAAGTACACCTTACGACAGCCAATTTGTCAATGGTTGCAATGACAAATTCACCTTTGCAACTGTGTTAAAACGATGGCCCAAGTGCTTCCAATCATTGTTCTGACTTAGCACATCGTTAGAGTAGGTAATTAAAGTCCAACTCTGACACTATAAAACAGAACACCTAATGTACTTACACATTATTTCATTCTGTGCTAACAACTACCTTCTAAGAGATAAACCTTCGTATTTGTTGAATCGTATTCACGTGTAATTATGAGAGAAGCCTACATCTAACTTAATAGGTACCTACCTACCTAAACCTACCTATTACTACAACAACATTAGTTTGACATCTACGTAGCTAATCTAAATAAGTCAAGACTATTAATAAAACTAACAAAGTTTACTTACCTCAGTCCAACGCTCGCCTTCGATAAAATTAATATAATCGTTGTAAAAGACCACCGGTCCGCACATCAAGGTTTGAAAAGCTAGGGTGTACGCAAAGTACTCCAGAGGAGAGGGAATCCTCTCCACTGTGGCTAAAGAATCATCAGCCCCCTTGGTGTTCGCATTCACCTCCTTATTCGTCAGGTTATCCTGAAGTGAGTATGCTAACGATGTTACTCTTTGAGTAATCACCATCAAAGGCCCTGAAAAATGCAAACACTTTATGACTTTGCAAAATGTTAGGTAGGTTGTAGGTACCTACCTAAGGCTATGAATGTGTAATTATCTATGCACCTGTGATATCCAATGTATAGTCAGCCGTGTGGTATATTTGCCGGTGTAAATGAAGGCAGGATAAATATACCATCGATGCTGTTAATATGGCACTGAAAATGTAAGCGATTATTATAAATAGCAGTTATGTATTGAAACGAATGACTCCTAACATAATTATGGCGGTTAGAAATACTCACTTTCCCATCAAATGGTGGGGCACGGTTTTGAGTAGGGTATAGCATAGCATAGGCACTACTGATAAATGTATGGCTTGTCTGAAAAAGAAGAATAAATTTTAATCAAATATTAGTTAGGTAGGTACCACCTACCTCATAATTACTTTGAAATGTTTTAGCTATTATGACGATAGTGGCCTAGTCATGTAAGAATCTAGTTCGAATAGACAATTAAGTATCCATTTTATTATTATGTCAAATATATACCTACATGAAGATATACTTATCTACAAGATACAAGTTAATTTTACAACAATTTAAAAACCCCCGATTATTAAATTCTCCTTAGATCCTCTTCATCATACCTTGACTCCAGTTCATCAAACTGCGATTCCTCAAAACTGGTTTTCAGAGCTGATTATAATATCATCATAACATGGAAACAGTTTCACCAAATATGGCTAAGGAGCATCCCAGATAAATCACCTTTGTTACAAAAAAAGTTGCATTCAAATTGGAGCTCTACTTTCAGAGCTACGAGAGCACAGACATACACAATAGGTACCTACCTAAATATTTTGTAACATCAGTGACCGGTTGGTCCTATTGAGAACAAAACGGTTTTTAGATATTCTTTGGTTTTAGGTAGGTAATCTTAAAAGTTATTACCTATAGCTGTATTTCTTTAGTCTTTTTTTTATGTTTGCAATCGGAAATTCTTGGATCTCTGTTAGGTAAGGATCAAAGGATAATGAAACGTTATCTTGATTAGGTAAATACCTAAATACCTTAGGTACCTACCTACCAATCCTTAACTAACGCTTCGTTGATTCCAATTTCTTAGCGAAGGTGCGGCTTGAAGTCCAGAATAACGTTAATTGCAGAGGTTTTGGGAGAACCATAGAAACTGCATAACTATAATCTGTGCTAATATCATATTAGATACCATATTATGATATTATAAACACGGGCCTATATTGTGCTCGCCTCGGCTTCAAGGACACTCATTCATGTATCTCCAAACCACGTCCATACAGTTACAGTTAGGTATGTATAGTTTATTGAGCAACAAAGAAAAGTTTCATATCGCTTGAGCTATACTTCAGATGTTCTGCATTGTGATTGATTCATTGTTGCAAAACGTCAGACGGGAGCGAAGCAAGACAGACCATTAAACTTAGTTTTTCATAAATAAAAATTGTTACTAAACAACGTTTAGCAGGCAGTACGTTATAAAGTAGAATAAATTGTTATCAGCGCGTGTCGGCACACGCACTATTGCTTCCGAAGTGAGGTTCCTTAGAACGATTTAGTTTGCCAGATGGTAAACCAAACCATTTTTCTCCATCGTTAATACTATGTATATTAAATTAATTGAATTATTACTCACTCCTATGTCCAGCAGTGGACTTCTATAGGCTGATAATGATGATTAGGTAGATACTCAAAAACGAAAAAGCTATGATTACGGAGGGAACACACGCGATTAACAAACATCACCTAATCACCATATCAAGGCACCATAATAATCTTAATAGGTAAGTACCTATTTATTTTTAGGCCCCGACCAAAAAACGGAAGGGGTTTTAATAAGATTGATGGTGTTGTGTGTCTGTCTGTGCCCTCACTGCTCTGAAAGTAGGGCTCGGATTTGAATGCGGTTTTTTTGTAAGCTAAAAATAGGTATAGATAAAAATATATTTAAATAAAACTTACTTTCCGAAACAGAAATATCCCATCAACAAACCTATAACAAGGCACACGGAATGGCGAAATTCTGGTGAAGCAAATTTCAATGGTTTCCGAAACAGTCTTGCCAGGCATAGTGCAGCTACTTGTGCGATCAAAAAATTAACCTAATGAAAAAAAACTTGATGTATCTATCTATGGTGATAATAAACCATAGGTTTGCTAAAATAATGGTGAGGACCAATTTCTCTTATGCATTGCAGGATAATACAAGAAATACATTATAAGTACATCATAATACATATTTTTCACAAAACCTTCATAAGATTGGTTCTGTCTGTGACAAAAAATATATAAAATATAATAGGTATATTTAACTGAATTTTCCAGAAATTCAAAACTGATTGTAAAATTTGATAAGCTGATAGGCCATGAGCCATCATAGCATATAATCAGATGATGCCTCTAGGAGAAAACAAACTTGTCATTATTTAATTTAACTTTTACTAGAGCCTTTTCTATGGAATCTAAGGAGTATGTTACTATTTCAAGCAAACAGCTACAAAGGCAATGTACAGTATATACGCACAATGATCTTTATCCCTCTACAGCTAGGTCCAACAACGATTGCGCATGTACCTACTGTTGTGCAAAAAAATTTTCTTACTTAGAGGTACTTCAGAGGGACAAAGATCTGTTGTGACTAGGGTTACCATTTAGGATTTTGAAAAGACCTGGCAAAAAACCGGACATTTCGATAAAAATCCAGACATTTTACTCACAAAATGGAAACATACCCTCTTAGTTACAGTGGTATGGTAGTCATGGTAGCAGCCGCTCACATAACGCTTTGCGACATTGCGAGGGGGGGGATAGATTGTGTGCAAATTTTGCAATAGAAGATTTATTGTAGGTTGATTGTTAAAGAAGACTTTGATTGATTAAGGACTGATTTGATTAGATTAGGTACCTATGTAGTTTTAATACTCATATTACATCTAATTTAAAAAAATATATTGGCATTGAAACAGGAAATAAATAAAATAAATAAAAAAAACCGAGTATAGATAAAAATTTATCGAGAAAAGAGTAAAAGTCTGGAAATGTCCAGACTTATCCGGACGGATTGGTAACCCTAGTTGTGACTACTATACTAAGCAGATTGGTCAGGATGTCTCTTACCAGGTCCAAGGGCAGTCCTACTCTGTTTGATAAAAACAGAAAGACTTTACTGCCATCATAGTAATCAAAGTATGCTGCCGTCATATTGGCAGTACATACAGAAAGCTGCAACACATGGGTATGCACTTTAAAGTAGAATCTTAGGTGTTATAATATATGCATAACAACATTACATTCTTAGGTGTTGTAATATGAAAGTAAGCCAAGTGAAAGTGGTCAGAAAAACCTTTGTTACAAAAGTTAGCACACTTACATTTTGTTTGCAAATTTGTCCTGTGTTATTATTTCATAAATAACTTGTTTAATACAGTTTTATCAATTGCCTACTCAATGTGAATTAGGTATATACATTTACTTTTGAATACTTCAGAGCGTAATACTGAAAGTAGTAAACACTTAGAGCGTTCTAATAAATCCGGGTATTTTATCATGGAAACTGTCTACCCAATACAATAATAGCCGAACTGATAAATACCTAATTATTATTAATTTTCAATCAGCAAAAATAAATTACAAACAACGCAACGCTACGCAGCGACACAGACAGATTAATAATTTTTTTTTCTTTTGGCCATTGCGGCCAGGCGAAAGTCATAGGACCATACTACCTCGTCTTCCGTTTTTCTTTTTCATAAGTGTTATTTTACCACAATAATGTCTTGCGTTTTTAATATCATGTCCAGTCCAGACTAATAAATGGCGCAGAAACAGCAAAGCAACAGCAAAATTCTGAACCCAACCCAGTGTTGCCAAGCCAAGCCATCGCCCGCCGCCCTGTAAAAAAAGCCTTATTACACTATGCAATCTCAAGTCAGGCTTACTGATAGTGATGTAACGTGACGAGTTGACTTATTTCGAACTCAAATTCAAATTCAAATTGTTTATTTAACATAGACATTACCATTACAGAGTTAACTCAACTAACATTACTAACATTACTCAAGTTATTTGAATTGACTCGCATCGAGGACTTGCATGCATATAAAGTCATACAAGTGAAAATCTAGCACCAATTTCTCTAACTATTTACGTTGCATACGGACCTAGTTGAGTCAACTCAATTGGCGGCTCGAGTCAAGCTTCAGTTTAACTAAAATAATTAAAGTTTGAAATAATTCAACTCGTCACGTCACATCACTGTCAGTAAGCCTGACTTGAGATTGCATAGTGTAATAAGGCCTTACTGGCTAATCACTGTCTGAACATCGTGACAAAAAATTTCTATGCTTTTTTTTTCAATTTTGTTGTCGCACTAGATTCTGGTCCTTTTGCCAAATCTTATTTGTTTTCTGAGTGGCATTGTCACCTTGGGTATTCGTCCAAGATTGTCACACATTGTTATTCACTAAATTAGGATTAGATCATACACACAGCCCGACTTGGCCTCCTGCTGCTACCGCTCTTTGCATGCTCCTGCCACCCACGGCTATCACTCCACGCCTAGCGCTGCCACTTAGTTTCAACATAGCTGTGAAAAGCCCTCAATAACAAAACAAACTACACACCAACACACCATCTTTTTGCACGCCCAGGAAGGCTGGCAGACATTGCTCTTAGCATTAAGTCCTCCTAGCACTACCTATTTGTGTGAAATTTTAAAATAAATAAATAAATAAACTACGGTGTAGAGTAGAGAATCATCCAAATATCATGAGACTCCCAGAATACAACAAAATGGCAGCGAGAATGGTAGTAGTAGTAGTAGTAGTAGTAGTAAAGCGAGAACTAGTAGTCTAGCAGTAAAATCAAATCCGATTTGGCAATAGAACCAGAACCCAGCAGAACAAAATTAAAATAAGCAGTTATCAAGTGACATGGCGAATCAATAAAAAAATTCCAAAACGCCAAAATAAAAAAAATAAAAAGAAAGTAACAAACAATGACATGACATGACATGCATGACAGACAAATATTTGTTTTTTGGTACTATTCACGGGGGTTGATCTGTGAACAATATTTTTAGTCTAGTTATAGTCTGCGGCTCACATATCCCAATTGACACCCCCCCTTCACCCTTCCTTCATATCACGCCCCTTTCTTGTCCGATCCGACCGCCATGTTTGTTCGTTGTTTCTGGGGCTATCTAACAAAACAACAAACTAACCGCCATTGCAGTTTTAATTTAAAGTTGATGAGTGAGTTCATGTACAAAGTGGTCGCCAATTCCATGGCTGTGCAATCCCGGGCTGTGCTCTCAAATTAAAAAAAAAAGACCAATCATATGACATACGTGAGCATTCTATTGGACGAATTTTGCTCTATGGGAGTGCCCCGTCTGATGCGTACGATGCGTAGCATCTGTAGTTTGTGGTACTATTGTTGTACATAACCTTCTATTTGTTGTTTGTTGATGAATTTGGCTAACTAGGTGGTACCTCTTTGTAATGTAGATAGTAGATAAGGTGCCTACCATCTCTCAAGTTTTCAAAAATAAAATACCTACTAAAATAATAATATCTATATGTTAATTTCTGCTACTAGGTATCTGTGTAAGACGTAGTTTGAATCTATCCATTTTAAAAATGTCTATTGGTTCTGTATATGAAACAGCTTATAAAGGCGACTTCAATCAAGTCAAAGTTCGGACAGATCAAGATTCAACCCTCGTGAATACACCGGATTCAGTAAGATTTTCAATTTTTCATCAAATTATCAATAGGTAGGTACCATGTAAAAACTACCAAAGGTTGATCCACATTAAAGTGCATCATGTTCATTATTTCAGAACAACCGCCTCCTAATCCATTGGGCAGCTTTGGGTGGCAATGAGAATTTGGTTGATTTTTTACTTGACGCCGGGAGCCCCGTTGATCCTGTGGATGACACAAACAGCACCCCTCTCCTACTAGCTAGCTCTGCGGGAAGATATGAAGTTGTAAAATTGTTGGCAGGCAAAGGAGCTAGTGTTAATCACAAGACAAGTCGTGGTCAGTCTTGCTTGCATTATGTTTGTTCTAAAGGGCATATGGAGGTAAGTTTTTATATTTCATAATTTACATAAACCATCCACATTATTATTATTACTGTTTCTAATACTTATGGTGCATTTTACCTGAGAATTAATTATATTTGCATTTTAAACAAGTTACTCAAGTAGTAACTATGCACCTTTATAAGGTTTTGAGTACAATATGTATACTATTTTGTATTTGTATTTGCCTGGGTGTTACTATGTATTATAAGTATGTATTTACAAAAAAAAAGTATTTAAGTATTCTATCAGCCATCTAGTTCCCATATTACAAGCTTTGCTTAGTTTGGGACTAGAGGGCGTTGTGTGTAAAGTCCATGAATATTTATTTATTTATTTAACTATGAGACAGGTGGTTAGTTATGTTTTGTATAGAGTACCTTATACTGTTAGATAAGAACATCAGTTATTTGTACCTATCTATCAACTTTTTACTTATTTGTTCCAGATAGCTAAGTTACTATTAGAACTGGATGCAAATGTGAATGAGACAGATGTACTTAGTGCAACTCCACTACACAGAGCTGCAGCTCAGGGTAGAAACAACATAGTGGAGTTACTGTTGACTCACCCTGACATAAATGTGGATGCTTGTGATTCTACAGGGTCAACTCCATTGTAAGTACCTATGTTATATAACATCTGTTACAATACAAACAAATATTTTGAAAAATATGACAAATACCTATTAGTAGCCAATTTAAAAAATATATCAGTTATTTACAGATACTTACATACAAATATGTATAATACTTATAAAACAACCTAAACTTAGAAAAAAAATCTTAACTGTACTTTATTAGAATGAACTCTGATTTGTACCTGTTCGTAGTTACAGGTAGAAAACAGTTCAATCACCGACCGCAGGCAGTGTGCCCAAAAGACTGGCGATGTTGCCTCTTTATATGGCAATAAGTACTTATTTTATGGTTACAGTCCTTTGGTTATCTGTTACATCTATCAACCTTTTGGGTAATTCTTTGAATGAAAGCCACTTCTCTGAACCCCACAGTCCTAACGTCTCTAACCCAAAAGGCCAAAATATGTAGGTACCCATCACTGACGGATGCATATTTCCGCATTTTCTTATGCTGCCGTGCCTGCCGTTTGGAGGTGGACGCATAAAAAATATATAAAAAAAAACAGCCACTGCCCATTGTCTTGACTGGCGTCACAGCTCAGTCGGTAATAGCTCTGCCTTCCGTGCTGTGGGTCGTGTGTTCGATCCCCATCAAAAACAAACATTTGTGTGTGGCAATCATAGATGTTTGTTTTGTCTGGGTGTTACTATCCTATCCTATCCTATCCTATCCTATCCTACTATCCTATCCTATCCTATCCTATCCTACTATCCTACTAATAATATTATAAATGCGAAAGTTTAGATGTTTGGATGTTTGTGTTTCAATCACGTCAAAACTACTGAACCAACTTGGATGAATCTTGGCATATACATAGTTCGTAACCTGGATTGACATATAGGCTACTTTTTATCCCGAATAATTAACAGGATCTACAGAATAAAATGAACGAAAAGGATTAGCAGCGCCAATTGGCAAGAGCATTTCATTGTCATGTCATGTCACGTCAGTTTGACAGGGCGTAGTACTACCTCTTTGGTCTAACGACTAGCGTTTGACATTTCAGTACGAGTTCAGTGTAATGAGGTGTAATGTCAAGTTTCTCAAAGAAGTATCCGCTCGGTACACGCACAGATAATATAATGTACACGGAAACTGTAGACGCGTACGAAGTCGCGGGTAACTACTAGTGTATTATAAGTATGTATTTACGAATAAAAAAAAGTATATAAGTATTCTATCAGCATCTAGTTCCCATATTACAAGCTTTGCTTAGTTTGGGACTAGAGGGCGTCGTGTGAAATGACCATGAACATTTAATTATTTATTTATTGTCATGAAACCAGAAAAACTCTGAAACCATAGAAAATGTTTATTTCTTTACTATTCTTTGACTGTTATTATTTTCATTTTTCTTACAGACACTTAGCATGTGAAGAAGACAGAGAGGCAGTAGCGTGTATGTTGGTCAAAGCTGGTGCTGATGTGAATCATAGTAATAAGGATAAAAAAACACCACTGGATATTTGTTCCTCAAAACTAAGTACAACTTTAAATTCACTTCTGGAATAACAATTTTATTACTACAAAAAGGTAGATTTGACACAATGGTCTAATATGTACGAGTCAAGCTTGTAAAATAAAGGTACCTACCTACTTAAACTGTTGTTGATAATAAATAAACCTATAACCACTTGGCATGATTAAATAATACTAAAACAAAATTGTTTTGTTTATTTTTATTTTATTTTATTAAAATTGGATACCCAACACAGGTTTACACTACACAATATTACAGCTTCATCAATATAAAACTAGGTGCTCCCATAATTAAAGGGTACCTACCACAGCGTGCGTAAAGGAACAACAACTTATTACAAAAGTAAAATCTAAGTAAGTATGTAGACAATAATAATTAGGTACAAAATATAAACAATCAAATAGACTCATACAATATAAATATCAAGAGTGAGAAGAGATGGTTAATTAGGTAAGTAAATAGAGTAGGTAGTAAGTGTTTAGTAAATAAGTAGGTACAAAAATAAGGCAAACTGCATGATTTGATAGTTAACGTTAACAAATTAATCGCAAGAGCTGAAAGAAGATACTTAAGTAAGTAGGTACTTAATAAAAATAGGAATAAAATTTACATGTTGGATATCTATCCAACGGAGCCACGGAGAATCTCCGTAGCATTACCATTACTCGCAGGAACTATAGACATATAATGCGTAGCATATTGATCTGTGACTATGACTATAGATTGTTTTAAATTACGACTTGTTTGATATTGAGTCTGGCGATATGGATTTATAAGAGTTGGCAGTACTGACTGGCGAAAAAAAATTGACTTGAAAAAAATGGCGCTGTCAGCTATCACTGTCAGTCAGAAGAGTGTCAGACAAAATTACAAAACATGGTTTGCTCGTTTTCAAATTGATTGTTTGGTTTTACACATTGTAATGTTTTGATTGTTTATTTATTATTGTACGAAAGACTTTTCATTGATGATTTTACTCATAGCGCAATGGAAAAGTTAGCTAACTTGAATGATGTTGTATTCAATCATTATTTTTTAGTCGGTGGTCTGTTTCTAAGTTACCTGCTGTATCGAATTTTGAATACGGTTTTGGGTGACAATAATTTTATGCAGACTAGATTCAAGATCCGTGGGCACACATGGAGAAGTATTCAGTGTAATAAATCAATTCCGTACAATATACATGTAAGTATGACCTCTCTTGAAACATTTTTCAACTTGGACATAGCTTCAACTAAAAATACTTACATCTTGAAATTTTAGTGTATGATATGTGGAAAGCTGATGCTGCCTGTGGTGGGTGTTTTCTGCGAATGCTGTGCTGTGAGCGCTTGCAAGAGATGCCATTGGGCTGTGAACAAAACGTTTAGATGCAAACAAGTTTCCTGGCACAGCCAAAAACCATTTTACCATCATTGGGTGAACGGTAATCATAATATTTGTAGTCGTTTTGTCAGGTTCACCTATAGTTATGAAAATTACAAAGATTATTATAATATCCTAACAGTATACAGTTATGGGATCAAATCTCACTAGCATAATAATAAATATTTTAGTAGTTATTGTAGGTACCATGATCAGATAGGTATAGAAACCACAAATTAAGTTTTGTTAGCACTTCTTGGATCGTCTTTACTTAAGGCATATTTAAATATTTGATATTTATTTTATTGTAGTTGGACATGTAAGAGGAGAAAACTCAGAACACATTGAAGAAGGGCTCAGATGTTACTTCTGCTGTTGGTGCCAGAGGACTAAGAGAAGCTATGAATCACTCCACGCTGATACAGAAGTTAGTTGCCAATCCTTCTAATTTATTTATTGTGTGAAATGTCAATGAATATCTATTTATTTATTTAACTAATAAATAAAAAATAATATAGGTACCTACCTAAAATGAGTATACGAAATATTTCAACACTGTGACATATCAGCAAAAGCTGCTAGTCTATAAACAAATAATTAATAAGAATGCCATACTGGCAGGACCAATTTAGATAAAACTTGATGGATATTGTCATCATTATACAATAACAGATACCATTTATTCATGACCAAATTGGAATCGATTGACACCGCACAACACATAAAATAAAAGAAAAGTATATTATTTAAGGACATTTCAATACAAGCGACATGTAGTTTTTAAAATAAAAAGTTACTCTTTAAATTGCATGTTTCATTTGTGGTAATAATTATGTGTAATTTTTCCTCATCTTTCAGGTGTGTGACTTTCAAAAGTATCAAAATATGATCATACCACCAGCTTGTGTACAGTTGGAGAAAGGAGTAGTAAAGTACATAAAACCACTGGCAAATGATCAATGGGAACCCCTTATTATTCTAGGTAGGTTTGATTTCTGATGAAACTATTTTATAGGCAGTTGGCTCTATCACATTTTTTTAAATTTCTTGACTGTTTGGTTACAGCTAATAGAAAATCGGGGAGCAACAGAAGTGATGAAGTTCTATCTTTGTTTAGAGGTCTTCTTAATCCTATCCAGGTAGTTTTCTAAAACTCTAATATATGAATAGAATTTTTTTGAATCATGATTTTATAAAAACTCACGTTAGAGATTTTTTTTAATTACCACTTTTTCTGCATCCTACATAATGAAAAATCACTAGGTAGGTACTTTGTGTTAACCCTAACATTATATTGGCACAGGTAGTGGACATTAGTGTGCAGTCACCCGAGAGCGTGGTCCGTTGGTTACCGGAGCGATGTCGTCTGCTGGTCGCAGGAGGGGATGGCACTGTCGCTTGGGTATTAAACTCGCTTACATCTGCCCAGCGTGTCAAGGTTATTATTTTTAAGCTGAGAAAATAAGAATAAAAACATTTTTATAACCAGCCGCTTAGCGTGAGCACCCAAGACAAGTCTGAGCAAGACATCGTTTAGTCTATGTAAGAAAAAATATGTCTCAGTAAAATAAAAAAGTCTTTCAAATCGGGTGTTGTCTTGGGAAGCAATTTTATTTATTTTTTATTCCGTTGCATACATTATAGTACATTTGAAAAAATCACAATAGAGACCACGGTTCAATAGTCTGGTTTTTTCAGAGTAGCGAATGCTAAGCCCGCTGGATCGCACTTTTTCAGACTGATAATAATGAATGATTGATCTAAAGGCGGCAGTGGCTATCCTGCCGATGGGAACGGGTAACGACCTCTCGCGAGTGCTCGGCTGGGGTGCCGGCTGCAACTCTCATCTCGACGCGCACTCCATCATCACCTCCGTAAAGGAGGCTGCACATCAGTCACTGGATAGGTAGATAACTTTGACTACAATTTAAGCATCCATTAATTAAGTACGTCATTTGGCTCGACCCATGCTCCAATGAATCTCGCGTGACATTTTTAAAAATTCTGTTCGTCTAGTAGTGATTGAACACTCGAGGGGCTGTTCTACTTTGCATTCGCCACACCGCGATAATATGTTTTGCTTAGGAATTTTACACTGTTTATTGCAGAATAAAAAATTACGTGATATTTGCAAAGACCCCCCTCTCTCCCACGTGTGATTGGATGAGACCTACCATTTATTTGGCGGTGTTCATTTGCAGATGGCAAGTCACAGTGAAACCAAAACGGCTGGGTCGCTTGCGGCCCGACAAAGTGGTGTACGCGTACAACTACGCGAGCATCGGAGTGGATGCGCAAGTCGCGTTGGATTTCGAATACGCTCGCACGCAGTTTCTGTACAGATACGCCAATAGGACGCTTAATTATGTGAGTACTGGTTTGTCTAAAGAAAACAATACTTTAGTTCATGGTATACAGACGTACATTAGGTATTCCCTGGTATTTCATGCTTATACATAAGCTAAAAGTCACGCAATGGGCTGCAGAGAGAGCTGCTGGGAGTTTCAATACGAGGTAGAATCCAAAAGGAAGAAATCCGTAAAAGAAACGTGATCACCGACAAAGCGCTCCACATATAATTAGCAAATAGAAGTGGTAATATGCTGGTCATACAGCTCACAAAACTGACACCGGAAGGCGCAATGTAGGACGGTCCCACCCGATGGGCTGACACATTGTTAGGCTCGCGGGAAGTCGATAGATGGAGAACGTCTTGTTATTTTCGCCCGTCATTATTTCCAGAAAGAACGATTAGCTGTGAGTCTATACAGACTTATGACATTAATATTTTGATAATCTAGATAGCATACGCGTTTCTCGGCGGGCGACGGGCACTCGACGACGGTGGATGCGGCGGCCTCGAGCGACGCCTTCGCGTGTGGTGCAACGGTGCGCGGCTGCCGCCATTGCCGCCATTACAGGCACTCGTGGCACTCAACATACCCTCCTGGGGCGCAGGAGTCGATCTATGGAGTGAGTAGTGTTGTGCTGTGTATGTAATGTACTCTCTGTGACTCAATAGCACAAGGAGGCGAACGTACCTGCGCGTGATTATTAAAAGGTGTTATTGCTTTTTAGGTATGGGTGAGGGAGAGGTTGAAGAACAAAACATAAACGATGGAAAATTAGAGGTGAATATTGAAAAAATCTTTTTTTAATAGCCTAGATATATTCTTAGTTCAAGTTGATGACAAAACTGGCTAATATAAAATTACTACATATGTGAGTTTTATTATTACCTACCAATTATTATACAGGTCGTTGGTATTTCATCGTCCATCCATATAGCGCGGTTACAGTGCGGCCTTGCTGAGCCGTATCGCTTCACGCAATCATCTCATCTCAAGGTAACTAATATTTTATATCATTGACGATCGTTCTGTGTCTGGGTGTTACTATGTATTATAAGTATATATTTACAAAAAAAAAGTATGTAAGTATTCTATCAGCCATCTAGTTCCCATATCACAAGCTTTGCTTAGTTTGGGACTAGAGGGCGTTGTGTGTAAAGTCCATGAATATTTATTTATTTATTATTTATCGTAACGATCCGATAACGTAATGGTTTGATTGCGACTGCCAATTTTCACTGTCAATGGAATAATGCAACATTTTTTTTATTTCAGATAGAACTAGAAGGCACTTGTGCGATGCAAGTAGATGGAGAACCGTGGATGCAAGGTCCTGCCACGGTGCTTATGGAGCCAGCCGGGCAGTCGCTAATGCTACGTGCCAACCACCACTCGGAATAAACGCTCTTATTTGGAGCTAGAGGTGCCCTCTCTTTATCTCTTCCTAGCTAAAGTTGTAGCCAAACCAAGTGTCAAACCCAACTGTCCAGTAGAATAAGCCGTGAAGGCAAAGTTCTAAGTACCACGGTACTCATGGACAATCGCTATATTGCTACGTGCCAATAAACGCTCTGTTTATTCGGAGCCATTCAAAAGTGCCATTTCTCTCTTCCTAGCTTAAATTTTAGTAAACCCAGTGACCAAACAAACTGTCCAGTAAAACAAGCCGTGGGAGGCCCTTCAGGCCATAATATGATAGTAGGTATTCATGTACTTACATTCGTTAATTTTACGTGCCAATAACTATTCGGAGCAGTTATTTATTTCTTTCTAGCTAAATTTTTTTCTAAAATTCAGTGTCAAAACAAACTATCCATAAAAATAAGCCGTAAAGCCAAGGTCTTTCCACGTTACTGATGGACAGTCGCTAACATTACATGCCAACAACTAGTATCTTCGTCCAGTGCTATAATAGTGCTGATAAATAATATTTGTAACAACTACTCTAAATAAACGCTCTATTCATTCAGAACTAGCGGCGCGCTTTCCACTGGCATAAGCGCACCTATAGACCCTATAGTTGGATATTAATATGTAGGTGTAGATAAATAGGCTACGTATAACATACTAACTAATGAAGTGTGAAAAACTAAGATATTTCGAGTACACTTTCCGGTGCGACAATTTTATGCCAGCAGCTACCATGAAACACATTCCAGAGCAACTACTGCAAAAAAAAACTATTTATAGAGTTGGCAGTCACAATGACGAAAGCTGACTTCTGGTTAGGTAAACGTGCAAGTATTTCATAGCATAGGATCTCATTTTTTGAATATGAAATTAATTAAGTATCGTAAGTATTTTAAATGTATTTTTCTGTGTCTGTTGTTGAAGTAGATAGGTACAAAAACAGTAAGTTAATAAAAAATACCAAAGTAATGTGTTAAAATTAAGGTAAAATATGAAGTAGCTAAATAAATTCAACTGCCACTTATAATTATGGTTTTATTTAAAACAATTTATGTAAACAATAACAAGTTTATTAACAACCTCTAAACACTGGAATTTTTCTATATTTCCATATTCTAAGATATTGAACACACAACAATAAATAAATTAGGTTTACCTAATGATTACATACATTAAATACATTAGAATAATGTTAAGTTATACACATATAGTGAATGTTCCTTTTTATTATCACAAGCAGCTGTAATCTACGTAAAGTAATCATATCATTGATGACTAGTCAAAAGTCACTTATTTAAATTTTATCTACAGATGTAGATTGACCCATAAAAATAATTGAATTCAACTGACCAATAAAGTCAAAGTATATTAATAAAATGCAAAAAAAAATATAATTTTATCAATGTTTCAGTTTCTAAAACATGTTTATTTAAAAAAAACCTGCAGTAAATATTAACAAAAATAAATTATATCTAAAAACATTACTTTTAAAGGAATGTGTCACTATTTCAAATTGAAAATATTTCTCAAAATATAGGGTTTCCTTTGGAATACAGTAAATAAATAGAGTAGGTATGAGTTATCTTTTGGCACATAACAACATAATTTGTCTAATTAATTGTAACACAGCCACTCAGAGTGATATAGGTTAGTTAAAGGTCAAACAAACAATATTAAATTACCACACGGCAACTTTAAAAAAAAATGTTCCATAATTTTTTTGTGTCATTGTATTAAAAGTAGGTACTAGTTATGTGTATGGTAAGTTTTATGGACTTATTATGTAAGTATCCAAAAATTAATACAAAAGATTTACTTCAGTACATGCATTTTACAAAAATACCACCTGAAACGGAAGACTTATGAATGAGCTAAGGCATTTATTTGATTGGTAGGTAGTAGTCATCTTTGAATAGTTTAATAAGCATAATTATAAAAGTAAAAGTTTCTCAAATTCAAATGAAATAAATAAAATTATGATTTATACTTTCAGATTTACAAAAAAAGTGTTAATTATGTTAAGTCCAATTAAATTGTGACAACTTTACAGAGTTGGAGCTCACTCTAAGTTATATATTTATAAACAACACCTACATGACAAAATCATGCTAAATGGAATATTTTACATTACATTTTAGCATCACATAATAACACACATTTTTAAATTGTATGTACAGTCGGCGACACATCAACCTATCCACTGTTTGAACTTTGAACTATTATAATTTGAATGTTGCGAATCAGGGATCGCAAAATAGGTGTAGGCGCGTGGCGCGCAAGCAGCAAATCTCACATAAAAACATCGTCCCTCTCGCATGATTCGCAACATTCAAATTATAATAGTTCAAAGTTCGAACCGTTGATAGGTTGATGTGTAGCCGACTCTACACAAACACTAAATGCAACTAGACTCAAAAACTCTACAAAATATCTGAACTGAACATCTATACGAAAATATGCTTATAGTAAATGTGCATCTTTTTTACCTACTCCAAAATTAATTCTAAGTTGTTCTAAGAACACAAATGTGAGAATAGTGTGAGGGGCCAGTCTTGCAAATGCTGGAATGTAACCCTTGAAGAAAGCTAAAGGGCTTTCCTTTGCAGTGCTAGTGATGAGGGTAAGTATACTCTGAACCTCACCTGGTTTGGCATTCATGGCTCTTGTTTTCAGAACATCCACTGGTTGGGTCAATGTTGTAGCTATACCACCCTGAAAACAAGAAGTTTGTTCTTAGTCGTATTGTAAATGAAATCTAGTTTCTATGTACTAACCTAGCTCCAAGAGTTTAATATAAACTTACTGCTAATAAACTTGATGTGACATGAGTGATAACATTGTCTCTAAAGTAAGCGGTTGAGAGAAGCAGCTCCTTGATTTGGTCATAGAAGGACAGCTGACCAATTGTCATGAGAACTGCACGACTGCAGCTCATGGATGCCCCAGCCCAAAGGCGGGGCAGACCCTCGGTTGTTGCCACCTTATACAATCCATGAACAGCATTCTTATAGCTATAACAAAGGTTAGATTACTGAGAGAACAAACAGAAAAAAGCAGTATTTTCAATAATATTTAAAATAGTTACATACTTTCTTCTCTGTTCGGGTGGCAACTTGACATCATTTTGCATCCTTACATTAACTAAATCAGCTGGGTTTCCAACAAAACCCCCTGCAAAACCACCCACGCCAGCCAGGAATGCTGACAAATAAAATGGAATAGGAGAACCCTGAAAGGAAGACTTTACTGAAGACTCCTCTTAATAATAAGCTTTTTTTACAATAATAAATGAATGTGTGTTACTTACATCTTTTGGAGCTACTTGTTGTTTAGCCATTTCATATATTCCAAATCTGACTGTTGAGTATGTTAGCTGGCGAAGAAGGGAAGCTGATATACCGTTATAAAGGCCCATGATACCTGGAGTGCATTACACGGTGCTGAATTATTAATTATAGAGGGTGAAATAGATTCTAATAAGATGAAATAAAATAGAATCACATTAATTTGGACCTTATTAGGCAATGTTTACCTTGATTTTTTACCACAGTTCCAGTGAGTTGCAGCATTGAAATGTTTTTGCCTTTTTGAGTTTGCATTTGAACTTTGAGTAAATCGAGTGGATGAGTGATGCATGCTGCTCCAGCTGATGCGAGTCCTCCGAAATACCATCGTGAGACCTTGCTCTCTTTAGTAGACATCGTGCGTGGAACTGAAACAAGTTCAAAGTCAGTGAGTAGGATTATCTACCGGAAGTGGAGAATTTTGTAAACTCTCCTAAATTACTTACTTTAAATAAGCTAGCTAAGCAGGAAGCGAATGTTGAGCGTTGAAAATAATTAGGTTTTATCTCATTTTTATTTCCGAAAACCCTGCAAGCATTCACCCTTTCTAAACCAACGTGTTTAGTTGACTGACTGACATGACATGACATGACAGAGAGAAAGAGTCTGAAAGAGAATAGAAGAAAAGGCACCGCCGTGCTGAACTGAAGGCTGTGTGTGATGTGGTGTTGTGATGTGATGTGATGTGAGTTTGTGACTGAAGAAAAAAGGAAGGAAATCGTGACATACGTGACTAACAGTGACAGTACTAATGTCAAAGTCAGCTGTAAGGTCTTGACAGCTGACACTGGCATACAAAAAAAGTCACTTGACTGACTAAGCTGTGCTGTTCTGTGTCTGTTTTGTGTGTACCAGTGTGCGTGCGTGTGAGCCGCGCGCAAATCCTGTTCTGTTTCTTTTTGGTTCTATGTTTCTGAAAAGCTGAAATAATACTATCTTTTCGCAGACAAGGCTTAGATTTGATGTGGATTTTATTTACCATCTAATCTGATAGGTAACTTACGCCTGGTTTTGTACGACTGGACTTTACACAAATAAATATTCAGCCCAGTTAAAAATCGCACAAATAAGAAAATTAGTAGACTCCTCTATATTCTGAGGTAGGCTCTAATTTGGAAATCACTAAACTTGCAGCAGCAGCACAGCACTTAACTTATGTATGTATTTACAACGAAAACTATTAAATAAGTAACTCTGAAGCAGCTAGCATGTAACTATGTAACATTCTGTCCGAGATAATGTTATTAGCGGCAAAGTTGTGAATTCAGACTGAGGCTGCGAGCGAATCGGCTTGCCTTGTTCCTTGTGACTTGGTAATGTTTACATTAAAACAAGAGTTTTCGTGACGTATAAAATGTTATCATTCCAT
The DNA here is from genome assembly GCA_947859175.1 of Gandaritis pyraliata. NCBI lineage: Eukaryota > Metazoa > Arthropoda > Insecta > Lepidoptera > Geometridae > Gandaritis > Gandaritis pyraliata. Next base: position 5,583,666 of record OX401863.1, read on the forward strand.
ATAATCTATCACAATATTTTTTTTAATCTTACTTAAATTCTGTTTTGTTTACAGAATGGCAACAGATATCGTATCCTGTCTACAATTAGATAAAAATACTTCAGGGAGAATTCTTCTAGTCAAGGAGATAAATGGATGTGACAGTGCATTCATTGATAGCTGTGTGCTAAGTCACTGTATTAAAAACAAAAGCCCTGTTATATTTGTGTCAGTGCACAACTCGTTGAGCCATTTCCAAAATGTTGGTCTCAAGATGAACTATAACCTGCAGAAGCATGTTGACAGTGGGCTTATTGAGTTTTACAACTTAGGTGAAGAGATAGTAAATAAATTGTTAGAAAATGTTATTTTTTCTATACAAGATCTGTATCAGAAGGTGATGGAGAGAATATCAGCTCAGCAAAGTGGTCATAAACCTGTCAGTGTTATAGTAGATGGATTATCACATCTCTTTGATTTGGGCTATCATCTGAGAGATGTTAACTCCTTCTGCAAACAAATATTTGATTTGCTAAGACATACTAACAAATCATTCTTACTTTTTCATTGTAACCAGGCTAGTGAGGATGATATCACTCATACCATGTCCAATTTACTGATGCACAAGGCTGATACTGTGGTTGAAGTAGAGACCCTCCACTCAGGATGGAGCACAGATGTGTCAGGGCATCTGACTGTCAAGCATCTTGGGCAAAAGTTTCAAAATGAGCATATGTTATCATTGGATCTTAAACCTACCAGGTATTTGTTCAAATTATTTGATAGGGGTGTAAAACTCCTCGCTCCTGGTACAATTTAGCATGTAAGTTATAATTAAAATGAGTACCTATTTAAATAAGGTACCGAAATAGGTTTCCTAATAAGGACCTACTTATAAGTGTAATAAAATCAACTCATGTTTATGGGAAACAGTTATAATTATGTATGTATTAAAATAAGCAAGATACAATTATTTTTTACTTAAATATTCATATTATGTATTATATGATTGAATTTGCATTTTATTATTGTTTAACACCATTTGTAGGTAGAAGTATGTAATGTAGTAGCATGTGAATTATTATTATCAAAGCCCTCAAAAATAGGTAATAATTGACAACTTAGGTTAATAAACTACTCTTTTTACTTCTCAGATCATAGTACCTAGGTATGTAAATATTGTACTGGCTGACCAATTTTCCATAAACCCTTTAATTTAAACGTGTTTGTTCAAGGTAGCTTAGGTAGGTACTGTATTACACAGCATAGTACCTACCTATCGAACAAAATATAAAAAAACTATTAAGTAGTATCACATAGGTACTTATTACAACCAATACTTTCAACCGTCAACTTAATGGTTCTGCTAACGAAGTCGCTTGAAATTTTCATTTGTGGTGATTAGCTGTTGCTCGGCGACCGGCCGAAATGAAGGCTGTATTTTTTGACCACCACCTCAGTTCAGTACACGTGAAACATACGGCAGGGGTGCGCAACTCACACCTCTCTTTGCCTATCATTAGCGTGTCAATTCTTTGACGCATTTCTCATATTATTTGAAATAAACGTAAGCATACACTCAATTTGCATTTTTAATGAAATATGATTGATCACCTTCACAAGTTTCACTAGAGTTTTGTGAACGTTTCTGTGTCGAAAGTTGGCTGGACATTAGCATGTGACTTTTCACGGAGATGATTCAGAATACTATCTTGAAGCACCATGTCTGATGGCAATGCACGGACCGTTACCGAAGAGAAGCTCATGGTAAGTTGGTATTAGAATTTTTGTGATATCTTTTACTGGGTTTTGCAGCAGAATGGTTTTATTTAGTCTTCGTTTCGTTTTCGTTTGACAATGTAAATCTCTTTAATTTTTATCTTCAGTTAGAACATTCTATAATCAAGTTAATATATAACTATCACTCATGGGCAGTGAACTACCGTGAAATTTATGGTAGGTAGGTACCTAGGTAATATAACCTGTGACGTACCTACCTAGGTACCTAACAATGGTAGAGAGAGACCGATTAACTGGAGGGAAATCTTCCGGGGCTCCACTTTGAAGGATACAAGCTTTGTTTTGTTTCTAAGCGGTTAATCTATAGGTAACTTCGTAATCTTTTAAAATACAATCTCTATCTTACCTCTAATATTACCCACTAAAGAGTTCCGTTGAAGCTATGACTCTTCAGGACGTACCTATAGCTAGCCTTCAAAATGCTTCCGATGAATGAACACTTTTTAGGATTTATTTTAAACTAAAATGATGAATGCACTAGGCACTTCAGATTTTATTTCGTATTGCACAGGTGGCGGTGCGCGTGCGGCCGCTTCGAGCAGATGAAGGTCCTCGGATCGTTCACGTGGTCAGCGATAAGGTTATAGCAATCTATTCTATACTTTATGTACTTTTAGATTGATAGTAGAAGGTCATCTATCTAGTTTACGCAGAGTATATGTAATAGACTGCACTCAAACTTAAAATAGTTGCTATGTCTATCTTGAAACGATATCATTTTGTAATTTTTTTTTAAAACCCTGATTGTGTATGAAAGCTTACTGTCAAACCGATCATATTCCATGCCGTGCGAGGCGATGGTATAATCTGTGGCGAAAGGTACTTGATACGAAAACTAGAGAGAATCTGTATTCTAGATTTAAGATGGCGACTGACGCGAGAAAATGTTTTTGCGCAATTATTATTTTTGGAAGATTACAACTTTGATTTGAAATGAAAACGTGTTATTTCTAATTTCTACTAATCACCACGCCATGGAAGGCCCCTCCTTTCAATCAGAAGCGGGGATTTGGAACCACAAGTCTGAACGGTAATTGTACTATTACCCAGAGGTCAGTGATTTTGAACTTTTTTTTCGACGAAAACACCTAAATACAACAACAGAGATCAAAGTTTTGATTGGAAAATATTGTACAAACAAGCAGAAAATGCGGCGTTACCTACGCAGACCAGTTTTCGGAAATTTCGGCTTGGAAAACTATGTTATTTTTGCAGTGAAAAGTTGCATGAGGAAATATTTTCTTCATTATTTAGTTTGGTTCGGATATTGTATGCATTTACAATAAAAACTATTATTCGTTATCGACTCAATTTTAACCTGTGAAGTGTACATTTGACAAAAACATTTAATCTACGAGGACTGTATTCAAGCAATGATAAACTTTATCATTCTATTCAATACTCAATATATTCTAAAGTGAAATTAGTGATAGTACAAGTACAGAAGTACCTAATAAGTGTGACCAGCCAAGTAAAGCTGTATATTAAAAACTTTAAGTTAGTTATAAGTACTTATTTCTCAAAATTGATATAATTTGTTTGCATCGGTAACGTCTCTGAAGTAAAAGTTTATCCATTTCTCTATTTATTTTGGGTACACATTTCATCAATTAGAATTCAATGATTATGCATTGTATGTATCTTTTGTAAGTAATTCTCTTAATTTCAATCAAAACAAACAATTATTATTTTTAATTTTTCTTCGACATACTCTTTGTTGTTTGTTTTGTTTCAAGTAGGTATTCTAAATGATTTATGTTTATAATTAGGTTAGTATAGTTATTAAAACGGTAGTGATTGTAAGGTTAATTAATAAGGTCAATTCATTTAAATAAGAAATTATATTTTAATATTAATTTTAAGGTTGATGAAAGTTCAGAGTATTTAAGTGTTCTAAGATTAGTGACTTTCGCTACAGGGAAAGTAAGGAAAATAAAAAAAAAATAATTCTAATTTCAAACAGATTCAAACAAATTCAAACAATTAAAAGAAAACCTGTACGTTGTGATTCTTATTGTTTAGCTGGGGTGACAATGGGTTCAAAACGAAAGTCGCGAAAACGTTCTCTGTCAAGGCGAAGAAGGGATCGTTCTATTTCTAGCGTCACGAATAGTTCAACAGATAGTGATAGAAATTTTGACCATAAATCAAGGCACCGTAATCGTGTTAAAAATACTAAACATGCACATTCTCGAAAGCATCACAAGAGTACTCGGAAAATTAGAAAAAGAGATAGGACGCCTCCGTTACCTTTATTACAAGATGCAATTATACAACAAAATGATAGTGCTTCTCAGGCTAGTGAAAGTGCTGCACAAAACGGTAGTAGTGCTACTGCTACGTATGAAGCTGGTTCCTCCTTGGGTAGTGTTCCTTGTTTTCCTATACATCCAAACATGATGAACAATGTGGTACCTGAGTTTGACCCCAGTGATAGCACGCAAAGTATTGAAACATGGATTCATAAAGTCAATGAATGTAGCAAAATTTATAATTGGAATGATACACAGATTTGCCACTTTGCTTTGCCTAAACTCTCTGGCTTAGCAAAACGTTGGTATCAGGGTTTACCATCGTTAATGTTCACCTGGGATGAATGGAAAAACAAGTTACAGTTAGCATTTCCTTCAAATGAAAATTACGGGGATTTACTAACGAAAATGTTGAAAATTCGTTGCAAATTTGGTCAACCGTTAGATGTGTACTATTATGATAAAATGGCGTTACTAAACAAATGTGAGATAACTGGATCTAAAGCAGTTGGTTGCCTGGTACATGGCATCGAAGACAAATTTATTAGAATGGGAGCAAGCGCCGGTAGATTTTCTGATCCTGAACAATTGTTTTCATATCTGAGACAAATTACAGTGAGTCAAGGATTCGAGCAATCGCAGCCTTCGATACGATCACGTAGCACTATGTATAGACCTGCAAGAGCGGACCAAGTTACTACTGGAGACCCTCAAAAACAAATTAAATGTTTCAATTGCGGAGACATAGGTCATATCAGTTTGAAATGCCCCAAACCTGTGAAAAAGTGTAGTGGCTGTAATATGTGGGGACATCTTGTCAAAGACTGCCGTAGGCGACCATCTAATTTTTCACATGGAACGACGATACAGACACGCAAAGATGATACAACTGGGGTTTCAAAAAATGTCATGAGTATAACTTCTAACAAAAATGAGAATGCAAAGTATTATAAAACTGTTAAAGTAAATGGAACTGAACTTACAGCCTTTATAGATTTCGGAAGCTGTTCAACATTAATCAGGGAAGTGGATGCCAAGTCACTATTTGGCTCGTGGTCATTAGGAAATGTAACCCCTCTTAAGGGATTTGGCAATTCACCTGTATTACCGTTAGGAACGAAACGTGCATGGATAGAACTAGACACGGTATCAGCTGAAGTAGACATGTTGATCGTTTCGGATCACCTGATGCCCTGTTCAGTTATCATCGGACAAACTTTCACAGAAAAGCCGAACTTTATAGTTCATAAAACTAAAGAGACACTTATATTCTTTGAAGGACCAAATTTAGAATGCGAAAATGAAACAATAAAGAGAGATCTCGTGACTCAAGATGATATAAAGATCGAAGCGTTAACCACTAGATTAGTGGACGTCATGACTGAGTCCAGTTCTGATTGCTCGTTATATGTCTCAGGAGGTTATCGTAATCTTAACAATGGGCAAACTTACGTAGTCATACCAGGATTATACAACTTTGTTCGTGGATTAGGGACAGTTTTAGTTTCAAATTTGGGGAACGTAGAGATTGAATTAACTAAAGGACTCCTCTTGGCGCGAGCTTTTTCTTACAAAGAAATAAACGACAACTTTGTGAGTAGTATTGATTCTGTTTCGGATATAGAACCGTTGAATTTTGAAACTATAAAAGTAGGCATCGAACTAAATGAAACGGAAGATTTACAATTTCGTTCTCTGCTGAATAAGTATAGAGATTGCTTCGCTTTAAATCTATCCGAGCTGGGCAAGACTGATATAGCTGAAATGAAAATCGAACTGACTGATAAAACACCCGTTGTTTATAACCCATACAGAATGCCTCGAACGGAACGCGATAAATTATCGGTAATTATTGAAGATCTACTCGAGAATGGCATCATCAGAGAAAGCTCTTCTTCATACGCTAGTCCAGTGATATTAGTGAACAAAAAGAACGGAGAAAAGCGATTGTGCGTAGACTATCGACAGTTAAATAGGAAGACATTGAAAGACAAATATCCCCTACCGAGAATTGAAGACCAATTAGATAGTTTAGGGGAAAACAATTTATTCACGAGTTTAGACTTAGCCTCAGGATATTACCAGGTGCCAGTTGCTGAACAAAGTAAATATTTAACAGCATTTGTTACACCAGATGGATTATTTGAGTACAACAGGATGCCGTTTGGGCTCACTAATGCACCTAGCGTGTTCCAAAGAACTATCAATACCATGCTCAAAGGACAAAAGGGTTTAGCATTAGCTTTTATGGATGACCTATTGATTCCTTCGAAAGACATAAAAGAGGGAATGGCAAAACTGGAAAGGGTGTTTATGCTTCTACGGGGAGCAAAACTTACTTTAAACTTGTCAAAATGTCGCTTTTTCGAAACTAAAATAGACTATTTGGGATATGAAATATCCTCCGAAGGTATACGGCCAGGGACACATAAAATTGAAGCAGTTAAAAGTTTTCCGGAACCAAGGAACGTGCATGAAATAAGGCAATTTGTAGGTCTTGCAAGTTATTTCCGACGATTCATTAAAGGTTTTTCCCTGCTAGCCCAACCTCTTACGTCATTGACAAAGAAAAATGAACCTTGGAATTTCGGTGAATCCCAACGTAGAGCTTTCAATGACCTGAAAGAAAAACTCATAAGTAGACCGGTATTAGCGTTATATAATCCGAATGCTACGTTAGAATTACACACAGATGCTAGCAAACTAGGTGTCGGTGCGATATTGTTTCAACGTGACGAGAAGTCACAGCTTAAGCCGATTGCATATTTCAGCCGACAGACATCGCCTGAAGAACAGAAGTTTCACTCCTATGAGCTAGAAACTCTAGCGCTTGTGGCAGCTTTGCAAAAGTTTCGTGTTTACCTTTTAGGAAACAAGTTTAACGTAGTGACCGACTGTAGTGCGGTTCGAAGTACGATGATGAAGCGTGATTTATTGCCGCGAGTGGCCAGATGGTGGATCTCCATGCAAGAATACGATTTTAATATTGAATTCCGGCCAGGTACTCGAATGGCTCATGTAGATGCTTTGAGTCGGTGTCCTGTAGAACGTGAGGTAGCTTCCATCGCGGATACTATTTTTCGCATTGACGATGATTCAGCTTGGCTAGAGACGGTGCAGCAAGCAGATTCGGAAATAGTGCGAATGATGGAAATAGTGAAGGATCCGGCTATGGATCGAGCTGTTGATATAAAAAATAATTATACTGTGAAAAGTAATCGACTTTATAGAATAAAGAAAACAAATGACGTGACAACATTATTATGGGTCGTTCCTAAATCAGTCCGTTGGCAAATTTTAAGGATGAACCATGACGAAGTTGGCCATTTCGGATTTGACAAAACATACGATAGAGTTCGTAAGGTTTATTGGTTTAAAGATATGCGGCGTTTCGTAGCAAAGTATTGTCAATCGTGTCTCAGTTGCGCCCATAATAAACTCCCTGGAGGCGCAAAGGAAGGAATGATGCACCCTATTCCAAAGGTCAATAAGCCCTTCGACACTCTTCATGCTGATCATTGCGGACCGTTTCCCACGAGAAAAAAAAATAATTGTTATATAATAGCGATCATAGACTCTTTCACGAAGTTTATCTTTGTAAAAGCTGTACGAAACACCCAAAGTAAGACAACGATTAATGTGTTTGAAGAATACTTTTCGATATTCGGAGTACCACGACGCCTTATCACCGATAGAGGAAGCAGCTTTACCAGTGGGGTTTTTAAAAAGTTTGCAAGTGAGAAGGGTATAAAACATATTTTGAACTCCGTGGCTACCCCGCGGGCTAACGGACAAATCGAGCGATACAATCGCACTTTAGTAGATGCGATATCGGCTGCTGCTTATAGCTTACCGGAAAACGAATGGGACACGGTAATCCAAAAGGTGCAGTGGGGCTTAAATAATACTGTCAATAAGACTACTGGACGATCAGCTGCGGAAGTTTTGTATGGTATCGAACCTACGGGAGCAGCGGACGGTATAATGAATTCCGTTGTTGCCAATGCTCATGATTTTAATGATAGGGAATCAGTTCGAATTGATGTAGAGCACAGAACACGAAAAGAACAGGCTAAGCAAAAGGAGCGATTTGACAAAGCGCGCAAAGAAGCTAGATGCTACAACCTGGGAGATTTGGTGCGAGTAGAAAGAGACGTAGGTTGTAATGTGCCTGGCCAGAGTAAAAAACTGAGCCCCAAATGTTATGGGCCGTATCGTGTTATCAGGGTACTAGGTTGTGATAGATACGAGGTAGAAGACACACCGATTACAAAAAAAGAGGGAAAACCCTTATATAAAGGAGTATTTCCAGTTGATAAAATATTTCCATGGACAACGTTTGCTAATGATTTAGTAGATGATGAGTAAAATTATATATTAGTGTAATAGCTTTCTGGTTCGAGTTTGAAGTAGTGAAATTAGTACGAATTACTAAAAGTAAAGAAACTAACCAAATTAAGTGATATTATCATTAAAAGTTATTTAATATTATTGCTATTTAACGTAAATAATAATTGAAAGTGATAATTTTATAACGAGAAAGTCCTATTCACTGACGTTTTATAAATAGAGATAATAAAAATACTATAAAAGTGATCTCAGATAAGGTAACCAAATAAAGTGATCTCATACAGCGAATTTAAGTACCTAAAAGGTTATCCTGTTAAAGTGATTAAACTTTGATTTGAAAAGTTTGTTGATAGTATAGGTAAAGAGAACTGTTGGACGCAACAAATTATCGGATTATATAAACATTAAAACGTGATGATTATTTAATTTTCTAAGAGTTAAACTCTTGTAAAGTGAATCGTTGGACGCAACGTTAATATTTTTAAAAGTGAGCTGTCGGATTGCGGCAGTAGTTACTTGTTAAATTATAAGTTGAAATGATCTGTTGGACGCAACAGTGATCGCAAAGTGAACCGTTGGACGCAACAGTATTAAAGTGATCCGTTGGATTGCAACGGTGTAAGTTGTTAGTTATATAAGACTAAATGATCTGTTGGACGCGACAGAGATAGTAAAGCGATCCGTTGGACGCAACGACGATAAAGTGAATGATTACAGCGTTGTATCCAGTTGATATAATTAAAGCGATATAATGTTACAGGGACTAGTGATTACTGATTAAAATATTGTAACTGTCTAGGTAAGACGGTAATAATGTTACCTTGCTTTATTTTGTTATAATTCCCACTTGATAATTGGTTATGATATTGTCAAATAGACGAAATTATATTACTATCTAAGAATGTTAAGATTTTGTTTGTATAATTGTTTAACTGCGCGAGGTCGCTAAAAGTGGTCAGTTTGGCCGAGTGAAAGCTTACTGTCAAACCGATCATATTCCATGCCGTGCGAGGCGATGGTATAATCTGTGGCGAAAGGTACTTGATACGAAAACTAGAGAGAATCTGTATTCTAGATTTAAGATGGCGACTGACGCGAGAAAATGTTTTTGCGCAATTATTATTTTTGGAAGATTACAACTTTGATTTGAAATGAAAACGTGTTATTTCTAATTTCTACTAATCACCACGCCATGGAAGGCCCCTCCTTTCATGTAGTAGATACCAATTGATTTCTTTGTAAATATTTGCACGATCTGCAATATTTACCTTTATAGTTTAAATCTACCGACGACGATACTTAGGTAGCTACATACACTAGTACTTAGTACGCACTTATATTTATAACCAGAATTTAAATTGTAGAAATGGTAACGTGAAAATATTACCGCCTAATAGCGAGTCGTTGTGGGTAATATTTCCGGCATTAGGTTGCACTCGCACGCAACGCTGTTATCAGTAACTGATAAAAATGCCGCAGCGATAATGATTTTTTTACATTGGATAGGTCAATTACACGTTTTTCTGCACTTATCAGTTTATTCCGCATGCCTAGAAGATACCTCGTTGATAAAATTAAATTATGTTTGCCAACTGAAACTAGCTAAGAAGACCCTTTGTTATGAGTGGTAACAGCGTTATAATACTTAGGTCTGAATCGAAATTTACCCATTAGCGATCTGTCTGTATCTATCTATGACATTTTATATTTAAAAAGTTTAAATTAATTTAGATATTGGTGCTAGAAGATGAGGGTGACTTCCGAAAAGACGTTCTTCGGCAACGCAGACTCAATGAAAAGCATTATACATACGATCGCGTTTTTGGCGAAGACAGCACACAGGTGATATCTTTACTTTGATAAGATACCTACTGTTGTATAGGAAGCTCTCAGAGGTGTTGACGTAAAGACGGTATATTTCACACTGGTTTATTAGACAGTAAGCTACGCTTAATATGTGGCGCAGCCACATGTACCTACTTAGTTACCTAGATATGTAACACTTTTCCCCTTCATAAAGAAAAGGAAAGAAGGACAAAGCCAAGCCTACTTATTTACTAAAAAAACTTCCTATAATCAATGATTGGTCTGTTCCTGCGACCACGGTCTGGCACAGGCGTATGGGAGTCTTCATCTAGTGCAGATGGTCGCGGCGTACTAAACTCAGGGCTGCCACTAGCCGCAGAGGAAGGTGAAACGGTACAGGGTGTCACTACTTCCGGAGTAAGCAACTCTGAATGGCGTGGTGACTCAGAATTCAAACCTTCTTCTTGTGTTACTCTGGCAGGAGAGCTTGTGGGCGTGGCAGAGGAAAGTTCTACTGGCACCGCTGCTTGTGATGGTGACACAACACTCGATTCCAAACTGTTCCTCTCTGATTGCACTTCTTCTTGAGGTAGGGTGACATCCCAAACATCAGCCTTGCCGTTTCTTATTGAGTCATTGCTACCTTTGTAAGAATGTAGCTGATTCTTGTGTCTTATAATATTTTTACTGCCTTCAAGTGATTTAATCTTATACATAACTTTACCAAAATGCCTGATAATGGTACCTTTAGACCAATTGAATTTACTTTTGTTTACAAATTGTTTAAACCACACTGTGTCTCCAATCTCAAAATCTTTTTTATTTTTGCCGCCATAATTCTTAACCTGTAAGCACTGTTTCCGAGCGATTAAAGCTGGTAATTCCGTTGACAAGGAAGGACAAGAGACATTGCTTGAAATTAAATCCAAACGCGAGCGCAGTTTCCGACCAAATACTAACTGAGCTGGAGAGGTTTCAGTAGTGCTATTACTAGAATTACGGTAGTCAAAAAGATACTTAGACAGGCGATTTTGAAAATCATCCTTACAGCCGGACATTAAAATTGCATTTATACCTTTTTTTATAATCTTAACAAAAGATTCTGCTTGACCATTGCTCATGGCGTGGTAAACGGGTGAAAAAAGATGAGATATTGCATTTAACTTGCAAAAATTGGTAAATTCTTGCGATGCAAACGAAGTTCCGTTATCAGTTACGATTGTTTTCGGTATACCGAACCTAGACACAAAATCACTGAGCTTCGTTAAAACTGCCTTTGTCGTTATATTATTGTTCATCACATAGCACTCAATCCATTTCGAGTATGCATCCACTATTACTAAAAACATTTTGTTACACATAGGACCTAAGAAATCCATATGAATCCTATGAAATGCATGGGGCGGGTGTGGCCAAGGCGCAAGTGGCGCTCGTGGTGGAGATGCTCGTAGCTGTGCACAAATCTCACAAGCACTAACTAACTTTTCCAATGCTGCATCTATGCCTGGGAACCAAAACCTAGCCCTAGCCTCTGCTTTCATTTTTACTATTCCAAAATGTGAGCTATGCAGTTCATTTAGTATTTTTTTACGCAATTTTTCAGGAATAATGACTTTGTGACCTCTTAGTAAAATTCCATTTTCAAATGATATTTGCATTCTGCATAAAAAATAAGGTTTTATCAAATCATCAGTTACTTCACGGGGCCAACCAGTCTGAACAAACTTACAGACTGCATTTAAAACCGGATCCTTATCAGTTTCATTTTCTAACTCTCGAGCTGTAACCGGTAAACAGCCATCTATAACAAAGTTGACATACGCAGCTGTGTCCCTCACCACTGAAGCCTGCCGCCTGTCGCAGCTATTGTTCGGGATCGCGCGCGATAAGAAATCAGCTGTATTTGCCGCACTGGTTATGAACTCGATATCATAATTATATGCACTCAAAAATATTGCATACCGCTGTAATCGATTTGCCGATACCTCTGGAATTCCACGATTTTTACCAAATATTATCGTCAAAGGTTTGTGATCCGTACGTAAGGCAAAAGGTTCCGACCTACCATAAAGGTATTGATGGTATTTTCTTACACCAAAAATAATGGCTGTAGCCTCTTTTTGTATTTGTGAGTATTTCTTTTCAGCTACGGTTAGAGAACGGGATGCATATGAAATCGGCTGTTCTATACCGTTATTACCTACTTGCGATAATATTGCACCTAAACCAACCGGGGAAGCATCAACAGTTAAAATTATTTTAGCATTATTATCAAAGTGTGCGAGAACATTGTCTGACGATAAAATTTTCTTAATACTGTTAAAAGCATCGTTATGCTCACTACCCCAATACCATTTGGTGTTTTTCTTTAACAAGTCATGCAGTGGACTCAAAAGAGAAGATGCATTCGGAGTAAAATTTCTATAGTAGTTTATCAAACCCAAAAAAGATTGCAACTCACTTACATTTTTCGGCACGGCTGCTTGTAAAATAGCATCCACCTTTAGAGGATTTTTTCTAATACCATTTTTGTCAATGACATATCCCAAATAGGATATTTGACTTTGAAAGAAGACACACTTATCCTTTCTCAAAGTCAAACCGGCTTCTTGCAAACGTCTTAATACTTCTTTCAAACGATTCATGTGCTCGATTCTATTTATGCCCGTGACGCATACATCGTCCTGAAAAACTAGAACACCCTCCATATTACCTACTATTGATTCAATCACCCTTTGAAAAATAGAAGGCGCACTAGCTAAACCAAAAATTAACCGAGAGTAATTTAATAAACCCCGCGGTGTATTTATGCAAGTAATGTTTTGAGAACTTTCATCGACATTCATTTTTTTCTTTCATTTTTTTCTGAATTCTTGCCCACCATGCAACTTGGTAAACAGTTCTTGTGCAGTTGGAAGAGGATATTTCTCAACAAGTAGCTGTTTATTTATTGTTACCGAGTAATCAGCGCAAATGCGAATACTTCCATCCCGCTTCAAAACAGGCACAATCGGCGACGCATACTCGGAATAAGTAACCGGTTTTAATATACCTAGCGCTACTAATCTATCCAATTCACTGTTAACTTTATCTCTAATGGCAAATGGCACAGGACGCGACTTAAAAAACATTGGTTTTGCATCTGGTTTTAGGGGTAATTTAATTTCAAATTTATTAAAACAACCTAGTTCGTCTGAAAAAACTTTTGGAAAGGCATCCGTTAAGTTTCGCATAACACTATCGACATCCGTCAAATTATTACAGTAACCGAGAGAAGATACAAGTCGCAATCCGAAAACGCGCATGAAATCTCGTCCCAGCAAGGGCGGGCCGCCATTACGAATTACGTAAATCGGCAGCTTATTCGTACGGCCTGAGTACGTGATGTTCAAGGTCATGCAGCCTATCACTATCATTTTAGTGCTTGTATAGGTCAACAAACTTTTTGTAGGTGTTGATAACGGAACTTCAGAAAAATGACTCCTGTATAAACTTTCAGAAACGACAGAAACCGGGGAACCGCTATCTATTTCACAGCTAATACTTCGACCTTCCAAGCTCACAGTTTCAGTTAAAGGCACTTCCTTTGAACAGTTTATATTCAAAAGTAACTCACCGTCGTCGTCCTCCTCGTCATCGGCATTACCTTGCTCAACGTAATTCACTTTGTTACTTGAACACATTTTACGCAAATGACCTTTACGATTGCAAATTTTGCACGTATAATTAGAAAAACGACACTCAGATGATTTATGATTTTTATAACCGCAAACTAAACACTTTTCACTGTTTTGACGCAATCCTTTAGTGTTTCCACGCTGATCGATCTTGAACACGGCTCCTGTATCCTGATTAGCATCGCTGGTCCCCGATGGCGCCACCGCGGCGCCTGCGCGCGCGCAGCGTACGCTCTCAGCTAGGTCCACAGCTTTGCTCAATGTCAGGTCCTTGATGTCCTTGGCAAAGAGTTTGTCTCGTTCATGGCCCGGTAACATTCCCATTACGAACTTGTCGAGTAAATAATCTTCCATATTTTTGAAGTCACAATAGGTAGCGAGGCCACGTAGCCTCCCGGCCCACTGCGAATGCGCCTCGCCCGTTTGCTGCACTGCTGTATAGAACTTGTGCCTTTCCGCAAACACGCAACGCTTCGGCAGAAAATGCTCATCCAAAATCTTCAAGATTTCCTCGTAATTCTTCGTATCTAACTCAGAGGGCAATGCGAGATTGCATGCTAATTGGTACGTGTTCTCAGTGAGTGCACTCAACAATACCGCTCTTCTTTTCACTCCAGCTTTGTCATTGTCACCGTCGATGCTGTTGGCGATGAACCAATGCTGAAGCCGCCCCTTGTAAAGCTTCCAGTCTTGAGTGTGATGATCAAAATTTGATAAAATTCCCAAATTAGAATTCGTTCCGAACATTTTTATTTAGTTGTGGGTAGGTCGTCGCCAATGTTGTATAGGAAGCTCTCAGAGGTGTTGACGTAAAGACGGTATATTTCACACTGGTTTATTAGACAGTAAGCTACGCTTAATATGTGGCGCAGCCACATGTACCTACTTAGTTACCTAGATATGTAACACCTACCTAATGTTTTATTTCATGAAAACTAGAGCAGTTCAGACTAGACTCCCTGTAAGTATAGGATTTTCATAATTTTCATCTAAATATTCGCATCGAAAGGACATATTATGCGTTTCGCTGGAGGGACCGTAGTCAAATTTTAAGTTCCTGAAGTACCTACTTACGACACGACTAGAAACCCTGAAAAGTTAAAGATCTTCCAGGGAACCCTTTTCATCGGTTTCGGCAACCCTAAAAAGCTAAGACTAGGTCAAGGGAACATATCACTCTCAAAGAAAATGCTTAGGTACCTATTCGCTCCGTATTTTGTATTTATTTTTTGTGGTCTTACCCTTGATTTCAAATTGAACTTTACACGGTCCACTTACACTCCTTACACAGACTCTTATGGGGCATTTCACTAAGAGCAACGATTGTTAGACAGACTGCAATAACAGGAAGACACGAGATTTTACAACAATATTAAGCTGATCGAAAACATTGTAATAGCGAATGGTGATCGAAAAACTTTTGAATTGATCGAAATAGTTTAAAATGTATTTTATTCTCAAATCAAACTACTTAATGACTTAGTTATTTTATCAAATTGTATCGAACAAGTACAAAATGTACAAAACTTGTTCGATATAATTTGATATTACGATTTTTAATTTCGAAAGAATTCAACTCAACATTACAAATACTTGAAGAGTGTAAAGTGTTATTCCAGTGATTGCATTAACATTTTTGCTACAGGAAGACGTGTACGAAGCGATTTGCGCTCCGCTAGTCGCCGACACCTTACGAGGCTTCGCTGGAGCTATATTTGCGTACGGGGCCACCGGGGCTGGTAAAACACATACCATGACTGGCCTCATGTCCCGGGCTCTCAACAATCTCTTCACGAGCATAGCTGACAGTGATCATCCTAAGGAGTATGATGTGAGTAAAGATCAGTCTACTTATTTATTCCGAATTTAGAACATTTCAAAGAATGTATATCGCGCCTAGGGGATTACCCACTTACGGTCGTCAGCATATTTTATTTCCAAACAGAAAACACAAGTATTTTGAAGTGACTACGAGGAAAGTTGAAACACTTTCCTTGTAAAGTCACTTCAAAATACTAAAGATGTTGTTTTAATTAAGGCTATGGTTAAAAAAAAAACAAATCAGTGAACTGCCTATTATAATTAGCTTCGTTTAGTTGATTCTTATTTTGCTAAGTTTATAGTTCCTTCTCTGTGTGGGAGGTCGGTACCTACATTAACTCCTTATTTAGATTTATTAATAGTAATAGGGTGCTTAGTAGGTACAGGTAAGTAAAAGCCGTCTTATTTACTCGGAGGTCGTATTTGCATTGTTCCAGTTTTAGTCGATTTCAGCCTGCTAGGAAAATGCGGTCGAGGTCTACCTTTATCATTTTACCTCCGACAGGTTACAGCGAGTTAGTACTGCGGTAAAATAATTTAAGGGGAGTGTCGAATAAAAGTGCATGAGAAAGGCAGATGATCGCACTACAATTTAGAGCCCTATTCTAGTGGTTGGTGCCGCATAAGCAATTGCGTAAATAAGCGTACAAAATCAATTAAGTATGACAAGACAAGCCAATACACGCATTGAAGGTTTTCTAAATCACGATTATGCTAAATGCGATATTTACAACTGCGACAAATAGTTTGATGACGTAGTACCTACCTACAGTACCTACTCATACTCACCACGTGACGCTAAACATTTCTAATAAGGCAGTGTAAGCGAAAAGTGAAAGCAAAGGTTTTCAAGAAGATCCAGACTCACTGTCATTTACTGCGAGAAAGTAGGGAGAGCTGAGATATCACTCGTACGCCTCGTTTTTATTTGCGTACATTTTTCGTCTTTTTTGGCATGATAACCAAACAGACGATTAATAAATTAACATATAAAAAAACCTTTTCACTTTGCACTCCGCTTTGATGGAAACTGGTCTTTATCGCCGAATAATAGGTAGGTAAAAAGGGTCTCATCATGTTAAGAAACTATGAACTAACCTATTAGACTTAGGTTCTGAGCTTTATTGGATCGGAATGTGTCGAAGCTGTTGAGCGCTACTAAGGTCAATCCATATTATTATATAAATAAGCCCAGTTGGAAAATGTTCACGTAAGTTGTAACGGATTAAGGTGCCTTTGGAAATGGGAGGTACAGTTACCGTCATAACCTTGAGTTCTAAGAAAATACTGTCGGGGTAAGAGATAAATAAACGGGCTGTTTATTTTTTATTTTACACGATTGAGGCGATATCTACATCTCTAGCACCTTGCTAACGAAAATATATTCGGTGCCATATCGCGCTAACTCATTTGCATGGCTGGGACTACGGACTGACCGAACGAAATAAATATCTACTGTCAAGATTTGTTTAGTTTGAGACTAAAAGGCGTTGTGAAAAATGTCCATGAATGAATATTTATTATTATTATAAAGATACTATTAAAATTCTGACAAGCGAATTAGGTACCAAAACCAAAATAGCAGCCTAAATCGCGCTCAAAATCTAGGTTGGGAAATTATGGAATTTTGTCGCTGACTGTACTCAATACTATTTTAAATGGAGCGTGTTACTCGCCCAGCGAATACTTAAAGACCTTGACCGTCCGGAAAGGTTTTACTGTTTTCTTATGCATAATTCTGACCGCGCTAAAAAAGTTCAGGCAACTTGGTATTTAGTTATGGGTTTATGGACAGTAAAGACCAGGAACTTATGGAATTTTAAGCAACCCATGCTTGCATGCATGCGTACACGTACTTAACTACACACTACAATGCGCTCATAGTTTTTAAATGACCACCTCTACCAGAACTCTACTATAAGTAGTATGTGCTATTTCTACGTTTTTTTCCCTTTCTTTCAATGACCACCTCTACCAGAACTCTACTATAGTATATGCTATTTATACGTTTCTTTCCCTTTCTTTGTTCTAGTATCATTTCGCGTTATTTTTTTGGTTTTTCAGTGTTCCCGGAAAAATGGCCACTCCCATATTTATAGGCAGGCACCCGACTCCAGCCGCTAGCCGCTCGTGGTAATTTCGTCATTACGTTGTCAATTAAAAAAACCACTAGAAGTGCTATCAGATAGTACTTATAGATAAGCCCGTTCGTAACAATGCCCAACGAATAGCGCTCGTGGTTTCGGTGAAATGAGGTGGCTCCGGTGCCACCCACCGTGCAAGGTCATTGCCGACAGCCTCGCGTGATAGACACGGGACAATCATTAACCTATCACTATTTCCACCCTTCATTAGCTTTTCACCTCGCAGTAATGTTTGGATTTATCGGGGTTCACTGTTTTGTTGGGCCTGCCGAATGATCTTGGATCCTTACAGGCTCACGACAACAATACCATCTACTTATCATCCTATCCTACTATCCTATCCTATCCTACTAATATTATAAATGCGAAAGTTTAGATGTTTGGATGTTTAGATGTTTGGATGTTTGTGTTTCAATCACGTCAAAACCACTGAACCAACATGGATGAAACTTGGCATATATATAGTTCGTAACCTGGATTGACATATAGGCTACTTTTTATCCTACTATTCCTATTCCTACTAATATTATAAATGCGAAAGTTTAGATGTTTAGATGTTTGGATGTTTGTGTTTCAATCACGTCAAAACCACTGAACCAACATGGATGAAACTTGGCATATATATAGTTCGTAACCTGGATTGACATATAGGCTACTTTTTATCCCGAATAATTAACAGGATCTACAGGATAAAATGAACGAAAAGGATTAGCAGCGCCAATTGGCAAGAGGATTTCATTGTCATGTCATGTCACGTCAGTTTGACAGGGCGTAGTACTACCTCTTTGGTCTAACGACTAGCGTTTGACATTCCAGTAGGTACGAGTTCGGTGTAATGAGGTGTAATGTCAAGTTTCTCAAAGAAGTATCCGCTCGGTACACGCACAGATAATATAATGTACACGGAAACTGTAGACGCGTACGAAGTCGCGGGTAACTAGTATATTATAATAATCAAAATAAAATCTTTCTATCGTCTCTCATTTTCTACTATAAGATCTCTTCTACACAGTTTTACAATAAATGATTCTTATTCTTGGTCCTTGAGGCTGTTGACCGTAGTACCTACGCTTGTTCTTCCGGTTTGTGCACCATTCTAGAGCTGTTATTCCAGCAGTTAGTGCCCTAGCGTTATTGGTTCTACTATATCCTGTTCTTTGCCTCTTCAGAATGTTTATAGATTCTTGATTAGTACAGTAAAATGCCATGAGATAACCATTGCATGTGAATTTGTGTGTGAATACAAAATACACAATAAGCCCGACACACAAGGATTAATATCATAAAAATGTTTAAATAATATAAGCGGACGCTCTCTAATCATCAACTAGCGCAGTGTAATTTGCTTCGAAACTATAGAGTCGATTAGAATTCGATTTTAACGACCCATTGACATAAAATTTCCTTATAGCACTTATACCTTTATGACTTTATGATAACCTTTACATTTAACATCTCCTTGAGGATATGCTCGTGGCCATCTACATTGTGCTGTTCCGATGAGGTTCATAAAGTAGTACCTACTAATCGATGCCCGAGAACCTTTTCTCTTTCATTTTCTCGTCAAAGTAACGTTTTCTTAAAATCTTAAGCCCTGCTGTTACTTGGGTGTAAATAACCTGCTTGACGTCACAACTCAATTGTTCGTGGTATCGGATATGAATCGTTTAAATATTCAGGACTGTTGTCGTGAGACGTGACATACTATTAACCTTTTAGGTCTAAGCACGCTAACTTGTGGGCTAATGGACTGGGCTAGCGACTTTATACTGTTGTACTGTCAGTATTTATTGTCATTAGACTGTTGTAAAGTTAAAGGTAATCGGTCATGCATGACCGTATACGGCGCACTCTTAATCCCATAATAATCAGTTTGAGTTGGTTTAAGAAGCTTAGGGTCGTATTTCAATATGCACCATTTTATTTAAAAAAAGTGAAAGTTATTATTCGCATGTGGATAAGTTTTTAGTAGAGGCATCCAGCCTATACCTACATGGTCATATGAATATTATGTTGTCGCCAAAAGTAACTATCTATCCTTTACAGTGTCAGGCTTTGAGCTTTTTTTGCATTCCTATGAAGCTTTTTTTTTTAAAACAATTCTTGCAGGTCACATGATGTTCACGGTTACGACTTGATAGTTTATTTATAACCAACTTGAGTGGTCATGATATTTGAATGTAGGCATTATTTTAAATAATAACCGTTAAGGAGCTTTGTCCCATAGTTTAATCTGCTTAGTTTTACAGTCTGAAGTAGGTATTAGATAAGCCTAAGTGCTGGATAAGTGTAGATCAATACCAGTGACGTTGAACCGACCACATAGTATTGAGACTTTACTTTTATGATCCTTTTCGTGCCCTACCTATTTGTGCTCAGCTCGGGCGCGTCTTCTGGGTCTAATAATTTCTTACTCTTCCCATCACCTCCTTTTAAAAAGCATTACCTACCTTTTGCAACTCAGACTCTGACTTTAGTCACTTATATTAAGCACTGCTTTCTATGATATCGCAGCTTATCTGGGCCCTAATTCCACTCATTTACAAAGGTTGACATTCAATACGTTTGCAACTCTATGGTTCGGTCGATCTGGATACCTGGATCAAAATAGCCTAGTTTGTTATGGAATTGGTCTCCTGCTCTACGATCAGACAGGTTGGTTTGTGGCTAGTCCATCTGATAAAAGTACTGCAGTGAATGCAGCAATAATTAACCTCGACTGCAGTCATTTATTTTAGGCAATTTCCGTTTATAATTTAAGCTTCCAGTAATTAGAATTGTTTGGAATTAGTTGTCATGAATAACGGAATGTGCTTTTGTGTCGCGTTTTGTGCATTGTGTAAAATATAAAAATAAGAATTAAGTACATAAGGCAACTAAGAGATAATTAATATAATTAATAAATTAATTAAGATAATTTTCAAATGAGAAAGACAGAATAGTGGTCAATAAATAAGTTGAACGGAACGTATTTTTTTGTAAGTATTGAATCAAGCAGATGGCTCAACCTATGGCCACCTCTGCCTAGAACAATGCATTATAATCTGTGTAACGCAGTACTGTTTCGAAACTGGCGACCACGACGCTGGACCTATACTAGGAGGTATTTTGGCTTACATTTTTCACAGCAACCTAATATCCAAATGAGTGATTGTTCTAGGTCAATACAATTAGGTATGGAATATTTACTTACCATCAGAATCGATGCGGTACCTATATATTAATATTATATTATTATACAGGGTAAACACCCGTTTACCCTGTTAATGATTCGCCTCAGTGTGTTTTGTTGGCATTCGCAAACAACGATCATTAATTCGTTCTATTCAGAAATAAACCTTTACTCACCTTGACATTTTGGTAACAGCAAAGGCAATAAAGAAGGATGAGGTGATTAATGGAATTAGGCTTGTTTATTTTATGGAAGTGCTTTTATATATTTTTGTAAGATTTACTTTTTACCCGTAAACGCGCGTACTAAGGCTGCGTTGGTAAAATACTTCTTCCACCTTATGATACTTTCTCTTCGTGTCTATGGAAAGTTTTTCGCTAATCCAAATGCTTTCAGGTAAAAATGTCTTACATTGAAATCTACAACGAGAACATCCGTGACTTGCTGAATCCCAGTGCAGGTCCTCTCGAACTTCGCGACGAAGGCGGCAGCGGAGCCCCCACGGTCGCCGGACTCAGTGAAGTAAAGGCTACCAGCGCTGCTCACGTCTCAGAACTACTTACAAGAGGCGATAGGGCTAGGACCGCAGAGCCTACTCATTCCAACCAACACTCATCGAGGGGCCATGCGTTACTCAGGTTAGTTTAATGAACTGTGAAGTTGTTCCGGTCGAACGAAAGCTAGCAAGCCATGTCAATTTTATTGTCATCGTATTCATTGAAAATACTTTGATGTGTTCAACAACTTTGTATACCTACTAAAGCACATTGAATGAGTTACCTACCTCACTTACAATAGACGCTCAGCATGAAACGGGTGTAAAGCAATAATATCCCAGTAATTATAAACGATAATTGACAACAATTTTCAGGAAAACAGTTTTATTGCATGTCTAATTTTAATGGTTTGAACTTTGTTACGTTTGGTACTTTTGTTATGAATTTTATTAAGTAGGTATTCTCATTCTAGTGTCATAGTAAGCAGACAAGTCGAAGCTGGGACACAGAGAGGGCGATTATTTCTGATTGACTTGGCGGGTTCAGAACGGGCGGGGTTGCGTGCGAGGAGATTAGAAGGTGCACATATCAACAGGAGTCTACTTGCACTCGGAAACTGTATTATGGCGCTTTCAGGAGGAGCTAGGTAAGTCCACGAAACATACAATCACATTACATTAAACCATAGTCCTGTAAAAGTTGTTATAAATGTACGTAGACTCGATTTTTATAATATTATCAAACCCCACGTTGGGCGCCAAAACAATATAAATGGCGCCCAACGTGATTGCCCTGTTCGATATTTTCATAAACAGGTGACACGAAACTGTGATGTATTTTAAAGCTGGGACAACAGAAAATTAAAAATGTAATTTGACTAGATCTGCTGATGTTATAAAAGTTCCAAGAAGACCACGTCGGGCGCCAAAATAATTGATAGGTATTAGCACCCAACTTAAACTTTCATTTCTCAAGGTAGTAAGGTATATTTATATCACTTACTATACCGGGTGTTACCAGACCACTTCCGAAAACTTGGAGGTTCCAATCAGACCATGATACTGAAAACATTTAGCGAAAAAAATCGCAAAAAAAATTGCCTTGACTATCTCCTTT
Source organism: Gandaritis pyraliata (assembly GCA_947859175.1). Taxonomy (NCBI): domain Eukaryota; kingdom Metazoa; phylum Arthropoda; class Insecta; order Lepidoptera; family Geometridae; genus Gandaritis; species Gandaritis pyraliata. The sequence goes on from OX401863.1 coordinate 5,606,280, forward strand.
TCATTTTTTTTCTAGTTACATACACACAGTACAACATAATAAGACATATCTACCTAATTAACTCATTTAAAAAAGCAAAAAAACAAATAAAATAAATAAAGCAGCAATGTACAGTGTACACGCAGCTGAGAGTTCATCGCGGGTCATTCGAGTACGCGACGTGCGAGCGAGATAAGAGACGCCCGTCTTTATCGCGCGGTCATTATATCAATTAGGTATAAATAAACATAGTAGTTGCCTACCTACGTTAGTAGGGCAGTAGGCACTTACGACACAGAATAAATAATAGTACTACGCCTCGATCTTACCTACGTAAATGCGTACATTGCGGACTGGCGGAATAAATACAAATCTTTAAACATTGTTTTCTCCGGCTATAATTATTTTTCAGGATAACTGATTTTTTTTTGGTTGGGTTTTGGTGTGCTGTACCCCCCCCCCTTTCGTTTTCGGAAGTGGTCTGGTAACACCCGGTATATAGTGCGTCATTTATTATCCTTACGTCTGACAGGTATGTGAACTACCGTGACTCGAAGCTGACGCGGCTGTTGCGTGAAGTGCTGGGCGGTAGATGCCGCGCCGCAATGGTGGCTCACGTATCTCCCGCGGCGCAACATCGGGAAACCACGCGCTCCACGCTACATTACGCACAAAAGGCATCTTCGATCACTAACAGGGTTAATATGTTATTTGGAAACTACACATGGTTAATGCCCCTTTATTTTGCAGTTTCTTCGTTCAATTTTTAATTGTCGCAGCTTTCATGACTCTTTTAAAACAAAACCGTAACTAAGTGATCACTATTGCTGTCAATCTAAAACCAGTAGGTAGAAGAATTCTTGTTCACTTCGACTTCGATTTCCAAAGACGTGTTTTAAATTGAGATTTGTTAAACCTTAAATTTCAGGTGGAACGAGAGTTAATACAAACACCGAAACATCTTCACCAATATCGAAGTGTCATAAACGATTTACGAGAGGAAATAGCACGACTCAAACTCAAGATGAAAGATGCTTCAAGGTATGAAACACCATAAACATTTTTTCTTAAACCTAGAACACGCACGCCTAAAAATAACTAACAGTTTGGTATTGATATTGATAACAAAATTTCAGATCCAGAGAAGACATTCATCTACTAGAAGAAGAAAAAACAAAAGAAGAAAAAGCAGAAAGCGAAGCACATTTAAAATCCCTTCGCGAGTCCATAGTATCCACATTCAAACAGCAAATGCGTCTGCGCAGACGGCTGATGGAACTCGACAGTCATTTGTTAGGACTTGCCTTGGATGCTGAAAGACAACATGCAGCCATATCTCACTGGGAAGCGAGGTTCAACAGGCTTTATAAACCTATCAATATGCCCGGGACAAGGCTGAGCACGCAGCAAAGCTATAGGTGAGTTTCTCTAAGGCACAATTAGTCATTTGTCAGGGACTTGCCTTAGACGCAGAAAAGCAACACGCAGCCATTTCTGATTGGAAATCTAGGTTCACTATTATAAACC